>CM076575.1:287067611-287304654 GCA_034641835.2 Pinus albicaulis
CTTCATATACAAAACTCAAATTTACTCAAAAATTGTTAACCTAAAATAATACAAATTTAACTTATAAATATTTTATAAATTATAGTAAATTAATAAATTTCATATATAAATAATATTTAAAAATGTATTTTTTTAATTTTATTTCAAATAATTATAAAAATTATATAATATAATACATTATACATTACACAAAAATATTTTATTAAATTATTAAATTTAATATTATATATAATATATAATTTTAATTTTAACTAAAAAAAATAAAAATAATCACTTTTTTTCCATTCTTAAGCAATTATCAACATTCGCATTTATTTTAAATTATTTTGACAATTTAATTATAGTATAAATTATTTAACTAACTTATTCTAAGTTTCTTATTATACAAGTATAAGGTAATGTATCTAAAATTCGCTTGGTCTAAAACAATGCATATAAAATTGGCAAAGTTTTAATAAAATATTATATTTAAAAATATTTTAAAAAGTTTTTATTATTTGTTTAGCTTGCACAAACAATGATGTTGACATTGGAATCTAGAGTGGTCATCTATTACTATTTAATTATAAAAATGATTATGCTCTAGAATAATTTGATTTATATAGATATGTTCAAGTTAAATTGTAATTTAGAATAATTTTCTTTTTTTTGAGATTCATGATAGTCATAGGAAACTCTAGCATGCCATTGTAGTCAATGCCTTGAAGTTTTCATCATTTTCCATAATGTTGTTCTCAACATTGGACAAATCAAATCAATTTGTCAATGTGTATACCTCTACATGCCCACAATGCTCCACTTGGATGACCTCTCATCTATGTGCATGTAGTCCTCCACTTGAATATGTGCTCCAACAATACCCTGTAGCTTCTACTATTAGTATAACTCCCATCATAAAATTCCATTAATAGGAATTATAATTAGTATTGAAAACTTCATGCAATCCCAAACCTAGTCATAAGTTAAGATTACTCATATTGCATAAAAAAAAAATGTCTAAATACTCATATTCCATAAGAAAATCTCGTATTAAGTAGAGACTATAATATTCATTCAATAGCATAAAAAGTGTCAAACTAATTCGGCTCATACTGCATAAGAAAATATCATAGTAAGTAGAGACTATGATATTCTTTCAATACCATAGAAGAGTCAAACCATTTCGGCACAAGGAGATTCACAGGGAAAAATATTTCTAGAGCTTCATTTAATGAATAATATTTATGTACAAGATAAGCACAATGCCATTTTACGAGATGATATTTATGGCATAATAATTAATGCTTTGTAAAATTCATTTCTATACTTGGTCTACCACCTTACTATCCACTCTAGCAAACAATATATTTCATATATCCTTGTTTTGCAAGATCTAAACTATATAAAATAATTATTAAATCTAAAAGATTCAAAGATCTACCTTTTAGGGATGGAAAAATGGAGAAAATTTTAAGAAATAAGATGAACATATATATATATTTTTTATGAGAAAACTAAAGATTATTAGGAACACTAGTGGTAACTTCTTCACAACTTTTTTCACGTATGCAACCATTTCAATATTTATCAATCAAATATTGTTTTTTATTAAGAAACTATAAAATATATTGTAAAAGTATATTCTCCTTTCTAGATATACAAATTAAAATCAAAGAGGATTTTTTCCCTTCTTAGTTAGTCCAATAATTTATTATCACTTTAATCAAATTGTTTGAAAGTTATAAAATGATGCAGGGGCATTAAGCACTGGCCAGCAATGTAGGAGTTTTGTCCACATGTTGTGGCTAGGAGGGTTTGAAAACATTTGAATTGTTACAGCTAGGTGTCAACACCTTAGTTGATTGTATTATTTATATTAACTAGAGTCATAGAAAGTCGAATAGCTCAGTTAGTCTAGCTGTCATATTTCAGTTAATTGAATTATTGTAATTAGACTGTTGATTTTCCAAAATGGTCCTCACTGAGGAACCGAAGGGCCACATTGTAATATGTATAAATTGTATTCTCCGGATGTAGAAAAGAGAGAGCCGAGAGAAGAAGAGCGATTCTGCAAAAAAAAAAAATAAAAAAAAATTGTTCATAGTTGCTTCCAATTAAATAGTTTTTGTGCGCATTCATCATAGAGTAGTTCAAATCCTTAAGTGTGAAGAGAATGTTTAATTGCGAAGTGATGGACTCTGTGCATGAATAATTGAACTCCTGCACGAATTCCACTTATCTCTGTTGTTTGTTTATCTTAATTAATTCGAATAACCCTACGCATTTAACCTCGCTCGTAGGTGTGATCTGTATAGAGAACCCTGGTTAATATTGGCGAAGTCCCCGTATAAAGAGATAACCTTGTTTTATTGTTAGTTTAAGTCAGAACCGGGACTAAACCTGGAGTTAACATATGAAGGGAGACCGTAACCCGATGTAACCCGAGTCAACCTCGTGCCAAAACCGGAAGCAGAATCGCAAGAGTGGATTGCCCCATTTCGCACCACTTTTGGTGCGGAGGTGGTATTTCTAGGTCGAGGAGCGATTCCATAGAGGAATCGACACGTGGCGGAGTGGACCGTTCAAAAACCACTTTTCCATATTTCATCGCATGTGAAGTTCAGTATGAAGTTGACGAGCGAAATGAGCACAGGCCATTGATTTGAGAGAAGGCCATCGGATGGTCTTCGTGTGACAGAGATACACGATGTTTAAACCAGGTATGACGTGCACATTTGATTGGTTCATTGACATATATGTGGGGTCTGGGACAAGGGGTTATTATAAAGTCTTTTGTTCATAAAGTGTTGTCTATTAATATAAAATTCCGCCGGATAATAACATTATCGCCAAGGGTTATTACACAGTTAATTATTCAGTTACAGAGAGAATGGGTTTATTATAAAGTTGCGATTATGTTTAATTGTAAATTTCTTTGAAATTGATAAGTAAACGAAAGGAAAAGCTGACAGAGCCACGATGACTGTCGACCATCCCTCCATTGGAGCTAACTTTTGGCATTGCTGCATCATTTGTGGTATCAGAGCTGTTGTATGAAGTTGTTTGCTGACATGGCAGTCTGAGTTGGAAGAGGTGCTAGCAGGAGAAGACCTGTTGCCAATGCTGAGGTGTTGGAGATGTTGCAGAGGGTCGAGGCCAGGATGGATGCCATAGAGCGAAGACAGACCAGAGATCCTAAAGACACCAGTGAACCCGAGGTAGAAGAAGTTGAAGAAAATGTCGAAATTCCTCCTGACTTGAGGCTCCTCAGAACTGTTCTGGGGTCTGCAATTAAGCCCAAAATTGAAGTGTCAAGTTATGCAGGGGGACTAAATCTAGAGGAACTGGTGGACTAGATAAATGAAATGAAAAAATGCTTTGATTATGAAGAGATAAGTGAAGATAAAAAGGTCAAGTTTGCAGTGACAAAGCTGAAAGGACATGCTGCACTTTGGTGGGATGGAGTGCAGGAAGAAAGGAGGAGAGTTGGCAAGCAACCTATCAGGAGCTGGACCAGAATGATGGCTAAATTAAAAGGAAAATTCTTTCCTAGTGATTACCAGCTAGCATTGTATAAAAAAATGCAGAACCTGAGACAGAGGTTGCTGATAGTATAGGAATACACAGAGGAATTCTACAGAGTGAGCATAAGAGCTGGGCAATTTCAAGATACACTAGAGAAGACTGCCAGATATGTGAATGGTCTCAAGCTGGAGATCCAAGATGAGATTGGTCTTCTGTCTCCCAAGACAGTGGAAGAGGCCTATCAGATGGCCTTGAAAGTAGAGGAGAAACTCCTGAGGAAACAGTCTGCCAAGAAGAGAGGTACTTTCCGTGGGAAGGGAAGTCAGGGTGGTAGAGGGAAGCCTGCTACACCCAAGGATGGAGCTAATAGTAGCTCACCTCAGAATGCATCTACAGAGGATGATGCAAGGGGCAGAAAGGGTTCTTACAGAGGAAAAGGAAGAGGAGGCAGAGACAGAGGCAGAGGTAGAGAATTGAGGTGCTATAGATGTCAGGAAGTGGGACACAAGCACTATGAATGCCCAGAGAATGTGGGTGCTGGCCCAAGGAATGTTGTTGTTGCCCAGGCCGAAAAGGAGGCAGAAATTGAAGAAGAAATTCTTCTAGAAAGACGAGAATCCTTGGTGGTGAATAAGGTTCTGTTGAAGCAAGCTAAAGAGGTCAATGAGCCTGCACAAGGGAAGACTTTGTTTAGGAGCATATGCAAAGTCCAAGGGAAATGCTGCCAACTAGTCATTGATAGTGGCATCACAGACAATCTGGTTTCCACTGAGGTGATAGAAAAGTTGAAGTTGAGGACTAGGGAGCATCCAAATCCCTACAGGGTGTCCTGGCTGCACAAAGGGCACCAGCTGGTTGTGAAAGAACAGTGTGAGATAGAGCTGCAAATGGGCAAATACAAAGATAAGGTCCTGTGTGATGTAATGCCCATGGATGTGTGTCATATACTGCTGGGTAGACCTTGGCAGTTTGACAGAGCAGCAGTGCATGATGGCAAGAAGAACACTTACAAGTTCTACAAGGATGGGGTACATCATACATTGATACCCATGGAAGAAGGAGAGCCATCCAGCAGAGTGATTGATCCAAAGACCTTGTTGCTGAGCGGGAAGGAATATCTGCAGCAAATAGAAGAAGAAGAGGTAAGCTTTGCTTTAGTTTGCAAACCTAAAGTAGTTCTTACTTCTACAAAGATTTCTGATTTGCCAGTAGAAATACAAGAGATGTTAGACAATTACTGTGACATTGTTGTGGATGATTTACCTGATGAGCTGCCACTTGTGAGAAAGATCAGCCATCAGATAGATTTTATCCCTGGTTCAAATCTTCCAAATAAGGCAGCCTACAAAATGACTCCCAAAGAAAATGAATAAATCAGGGGACAAGTACAGGAGTTGGTGGACAAAGGACTGATCAGAGAAAGCCTGAGTCCATGTGCAGTACCAGCAGTTTTGAGCCCAAAGAAAGATGGAGGCTGGAGGATGTGTATTGATACTAGAGAAATTAATAAGATCACAATCAAGTACATATTCCCTTTACCCAGAATTGAGGATTTGATGGACTGTTTGAGTGGTGCTAAATATTTCTCAAAGATAGATTTAAAGAGTGGATACCATCAGATTAGAATAAGAGAGGGTGATGAGTGGAAAAATGCTTTTAAAACAAATGAAGGATTATATGAATGGATGGTAATGCCTTTTGGGTTGTCAAATGCACCTAGAAATTTTATGAGACTTATAAATGAAGTATTGAAAGAATTTATTGGGAAATTTGTGATAGTATATTTAGATGATATATTAGTTTTCACCAGAACTAAAGAAGAACATTTAAGGCACCTTAATCATGTCTTGAAGAAGCCGCACCAGGAGAAACTGCTGATAAATTTGAAGAAATTCTCATTCATGAAGGAAGAGTTGGTGTATTTGGGTTTTGTTGTTTCTGCAGAAGGATTGAAGATGGACCCAGAAAAGGTTAAGGCAATTGTGGAGTGGCCTTCACCCAGGAATGTTTTTGAGGTAAGAAGTTTCCATGGACTTGCTAGTTTTTATAGAAAGTTTATAAGAAACTTCAGTAAGATTAATGCACCCATAATTGAGACCATAAAGAAGATAAAACAACCATTTAAGTGGACTGCTGAAGCAGAAAGAAGTTTTAAACTATTGAAGCAAAAGATAACAGAGAAGCCTGTTTTGATCCTGCCTGATTTTACTAAACCTTTTCAAGTAAAATGTGATGCCAGTGGAGAGGCCATTGGAGCTGTGTTGAGTCAAGATGATAGGCCTGTATCCTATTTCAGTGAAAAGTTGAATGATACCAGAAGAAAGTATTCCTCTTATGAGAAGGAATTCTATGCAATTTTTCAGGCACTGAAGAAGTGGAGACATTACTTGATGTCCAGGGAATTTGTGTTATATTATGACAATCATGCTTTACATTATATTTTACAACAGCCCAAGTTGAAACATAAACATGCTAAATGGTTTGAGTATCTCCAAGGTTTTAATTTTGTTTTGAAACATATAAGTGGCCTAGCCAATAAATTAGATGATGCTTTGAGTAGGAGACACTTGCTTGTTCAAGAAAATAATTTTGAGGTTGTAGGATTTGATTTTCTCAAAGAATTGTATAAAAAAGATCCAGATTTTAAAGAAGCATTTGAGGCATGCAATAACCATGTTTTAATAGATAGAAGCCAGTGGCTGGATTATTTTCTGCAGGAAGAATTGTTATTCAGAAAGAACCAACTGTGTGTACCAAAATTCTCCATGAGAGAAAATTTGATCAAAGAGAAGCATATTGGTGGACTTGCTGGACACTTTGGTACTGATAAGACTTATGAGCAGTTGAGTCACTTTTATTTCTGGCCCAGGATGAGAAAAAAAGTGGATAAGTTTGTGAAGAATTGCAAAATCTGTCAGTATGCTAAAGGAAGGAGCCAGAATGCAGGATTGTACACTCCCTTGCCTATTCCAGACAGGCCTTGGGACATGGTGAGTATGGATTTCGTTCTAGGATTTCCCAAGACTCAGAGAGGGAATGATACAGTCTTTGTTGTGGTGGACAGATTCTCCAAAATGGCTCATTTTATTCCATGTTACAAAACTAGTGATGCCACCCATGTTGCTAACTTGTTCTTCAAGGAAGTTGTTAGATTGCATGGGTTACCCAGGAGCATTGTTTCAGACAGAGACACCAGATTTGTGGGGAACTTTTGGAGGACACTGTGGAAGAAAATTGGCACCAAAATAAGTTTCAACTCAGCTTATCATCCCCAAACTGATGGATAGACTGAGGTAGTGAATAGAAGTCTGGGAAATTTATTGAGAAGTCTTGCAAGAGAGCATCCCAAGCAGTGGGACCATATTTTTCCCCAGGCAGAATATGCATATAATGATTCACCAAACAGGAGCACAGGACAGAGTCCATTTCATATTTTTTATGGAATGCATCCCAGAGGAATATCAGAATTAAGAAATCTGGGAAGAGCAGAGGTAAGGAGTGAAGATGGTGAGGAATTTTCTTCAGAGATCCAGGCCATACATGAACAAGTGAAACAACAGCTACATGGCAGCAACATCAAATATAAAACCAGAGCAGACTTGAGCAGAAAAGAAGTCCATTTTGAAGTAGGAGATCAGGTTTTGGCACACTTGAGAAAGGAGAGGTTCCCAAAGAAGTAGTACAACAAATTGAAGTTCAAAAAGATTGGGCCATGCAAGATACTTAGGAAGTTTTCTGCAAATGCTTATGAGATTGAATTGCCACCTGATGTTGGAATATCTCCTATTTTTAATGTTGCAGATTTGTACAAGTATGAAGATGATGGTGCAGAAGCAAGATCAGCAGACAAGGAACAGATTGAGTGGAAAGAGCAGCTACCTCCAGCACAACCATTGCAACTAGAGAAGGTATTGGACAAGAGAGTGTTCAGAAGGACCAGAGGACAAGAGTACTTTTAGTACTTGATCAAATGGAGGGACAAGCCAGAGGAAGATGCTACTTGGATGACTGAAGAAATGTTGCAGAAGATAGGCAGATCAGTGGAGGAGCTCATGGACAGGAGCCCATGAAGAAAATTTCCCTCAGGAGTCTGATGTAGGGGCATTAAGCACTGGCCAAAAATGTAGGAGTTTTTTCCACATGTTGTGGCTAGGAGGGTTTGAAAACATTCGAATTGTTACAGCTAGGTGTCAACACCTTAGCTAATTGTATTATTTAGATTAATTAGAGTCATATAAAGTTGAATAGCTCAGTTAGTCTAGCTGTCATATTTCAGTTAATTTAATTATTGTAATTCGACGGTTGATTTTCAAAAACGGTCCTCACTGAGGAACCGAAGAGCCACATTGTAATATGTATAAATTGTATTCTCCGGATGTAGAAAAAGGGAGGGCCGGGAGAAGAAGAGAGATTCTGCAATAATTTTTATTTTTTCATAGTTGCTTCCAATTAAATAGTTTCTATGCGCATTCATCATAGAGTAGTTCGAATCCTTAAGTGTGAAGAGATTGTTTAATTGCGAAGTGATGGACTCTGTGTATGAATAATTGAACTCCTGCATGAATTCCACTTATCTCTGTTGGTTGTTTATCTTAATTCATTCGAATAACCCTGTGCATTTAACCCCGCTCATAGGCGTGATCTGTATAGAGAACCCTGGTTAATATTGGCGAAGTCCCCGTATAAAGAGATAACCTTGTTTTACTGTTAGTTGAAGCTAGAATTGGGACTAAACCTGGAGTTAACGTATGAAGGGAGACCGTAACCCGATGTAACCCGAGTCAACCTCGTACCAAAATCGAAAGCAGAATCGCAAGAGTGGATTGCCCCATTTCGCACCGCTTTTGGTGTGGAGGTGGTATTTCTGGGTCGAGGAGCGATTCCATAGAGGAATCGACACGTGGCGGAGTGGACCGTTCAAAAACCACTTTTCCATATTTCATTGCGCGTTAAGTTCAGTATGAAGTTGACGAGCGAAATGAGCACAGGCCATTGATTTGAGAGAAGGCCATCGGACGGTCTTCGTGTGACGGAGATACACGATGTTTAAACCAGGTATGATGCGCACATTTGATTGGTCCATTGACATATATGTGGGGTCCGGGACGAGGGGTTATTATAAAGTATTTTTTTCATAAAGTGTTGGCTATTAATATAAAATTTCGCAGGATAATAACATTATCACCAAGGGTTATTACACAGTTAATTATTCAATTACAGAGAGAATGGGTTTATTATAAAGTTGCGATTATGTTTAATTGTAAATTTATTTGAAATTGATAAGTAAACGAAAGGAAAAGCTGACAGAGCCACAAAGACTGTCGACCATCCCTCCACTGGAGCTAACTTTTGGCATTGCTGCATCACTTGTGAATTGCCCCAGTACATCAGATCGTTTTGGACTTCTGGGTGATGAGTCTAGAATTTGATAGGCTGAAAAATTTGGTTTTGTCCCTTTTATTTTTTTGAAATTAATTCAACACACTGGCTTCCAGAAGACATACTAGAGCAAATCCGGATCCCGATCCACCTCCAGTGTATGAGAATCCCAATCTGATTTCAAGAATCCTTCGTCGAGAAAGTTCCATGATTCCTCTGTTTAAATCCCATTCATGTCCCGCTGTTTTTGGATACCTTGAAGATCTTGAGTTTGATGAACAATTTGAATTGTCGTTGTTTGAGACTAAGTCTGAAAGTGCTATTGGTTCTACTGTCATAAATCCAGAGTTTATCAAGTATCTTGAAATTGAACAGGCTAATATATCCATTGACAGTTACATCTTGAATATTCAAAACTCCATTGTGGCAACAAACATTTTTGAGTTTATAGAGTCTGCATCTGAAACTCTTGGGCCATCAGCAGTTACTTCTGATTCACAAGTTCATACCCAACCTCCTTTCATTCCTACCATTCCCGTGCAACCATCTATTTCTGATCAACAATTTGCAGTAGTATCGCCCCCATCCACACCACACACACCTCATACATCTACTCCTCCTACTCCGCCTGTTTCTCCAAGACCGGTTATAAATCCACCAAGAGCAATGGTTGCCAGATTCACACCCCTTGTCTTGCCTCAAAACTTGGATGCTATGCCCGCTGATTATCAAAGTAAAATCCCATTGTTTTATGGCACTCCTCAAAGTGTCATTGCTCAGCAACATATTGATAGAATGGAATACTTCTTCGATCTTCATGAAATTGATGCATAAAATGTCACCATGAGATTGTTTGTGCAAACTTTTGGAGGTGAAGTGAGAAAGTGGTTCAGAGCTTTGCAGCCTAGAAGTATTTCTACATTGGATGAGCTGTAGAGACAATTTTTAGATCGGTGGGAAGTAAAGAAAGATCCTCTTCAGATCACTTCTGAATATACCAAGATCAAGCGCAATGCTGGTGAGTCCGTCCAAGACTATTGTATCAGATTCAATGCGGTTTACAATGCAATTTCTGATGATTTAAGGCCATCTAGGAAGTCAGCTTTGCTTAAGTTTCCAGATGGTTTTGATCTGGACATGGCCTATCAACTACGAGAAAGAGATCCGGCCACTTTGGAGGAGATGCAGAAAATTGCAGTAAGTGTTGAAGCTAATTTGAATGACAAGAGAGCTAGATTGAGAGCAGAAAAGAAAGTCACAATAAAGGAAGAAGCTTCTACTTCAGATCAAGTACTTCGCAAGGTGGAAAATATGATTGAAAGATTAACACTTGATAAGCCTGAACCACAGATCAGAAATCATAATTTTCGTGGCCAGTAGCAACCACAGTTTAGGATCAAACAACGAGAGTAGAGAGCACAAGAACCGCCAACACAACAACAGGTAAAGACTCCTTTACAACAGAACTTTGTTGGTCCAGAATCAGATGATGAAGACAATGTAATAGGGGAAGAAAATCACTTCTTTACACCTGATGATATGCCAACCTTTATCATCGAAGATGAGGAGTATGCAGAAAACTCAGCTGTACAAAAGGATGAGGATTTTATCTTGGCAAATGATACAGTTCTTGAAGAAGAGTCGGATGAGTATCAGAGAGGTTATGTGAATGATTTGTCTGCCCAGCAGTGACAATATTCACTTAGAAACAGAGATGTTCCTATCAACCCAATCCAAAAGAGAAAGGAAGTTTCAACACCAAAGAATGATGTACCCATTGCACAGAAGAAGGGAAAAGATGTAGCTGATCCTACTACTAGCAAGTCTCCATCAAAAAATGAAATATCTAATCAGCTAATTGTATCGAGTGAGAAAGCTGAAAGGAAGGATGCTCCAGCTAAAGAGGTAGAAAAAGCTTCAGTCTTTAACTTAGAGAGTGAGATTGCTAAGTTAAAAGTTTCCATTCCTTTGACTGAGTTGATGAGAAATAGCAGCTACAAGGGTCAAGTATCTAAAATTTTGAGCTTCGATCCAATGTCTGATATGGTGAATGTGGAAGATGATCAACCTGAGTTGATCTTTGGTCCAGCATTGGATGGTGAGTCTTCCGATAGTGATGTGCCTCCTTTTTATATCAGCCTTTGATTGCATGATTTTGTGTTGCATAATGCCATGTTTGATTCTGGAGCTTCTCATAATCTCATGCTGAGGGCAATCATGGAGAAATTGGGATTGGAAATCACAAGGAAATATCATGATCTTTATTATTTTGATTCCAGTAGAGTAAGATGCATTGGGCTCATCGAAGATTTGGTGGTTAGTTTAGATCAGATTCTGACTAAGAATGTTTTGATGGATGTGGTTGTGGTGGACATTCCTCCTAGTTTTGGCATGCTTCTTTCCAGATCTTGGGGAGCAAAGTTGAAGGGAAAATTACAGCTTGATTTCTCCTATGATACCATTCCTGTGTTTGGTCAGATGAGAAGATTATATCGGGAGAAAAATATGAAGTATATGATCACCAACAAGGAGAAACCGGTAAATCATCCGATTAATTATGTGCATAAAGATTTAGAGTCTTTTGTTTTGTATTCAGATAGCTTCAATGATGTAGATAGTCAGTTAGTTGAAGCAGAGGACATTCCAGAGATCACAAAAATTTTTAGAGAAGTTTTGATGAAAGAAAGGCAAGAACTTGAGACTTCCGTTGAGCAATCAACCTTCCAACAGCAGCAGAACGTGGATGGACAACAAGCAGAAATAACAGAGCAAACACAATTTCAACACTTGGAAGAAGATGAAGATGGTTTATGGACTATGGATTTCGATGGTGCAGTTGGAAGTGATGGTGATGGAATTGGTATTTGGGTACGCAGCCCTTTTTCCGCCCCAAAAAAGGTACCAAGTAATGTAATGGTTTTCTCTTATAAATTAGCTTTTGATTGTTCGAATAATGAGGCAGAATATGAAGCTTTGATTGCTGGGCTGAAAATTCTTAGAAAGTTGAATGCTAAGAGGATTGCAGTGTATGGTGACTTCAAGTTGGTAATTAAGCAAGTGAAGGGTGAATTTCAAGCTAAGAATCCTCGAATGCGGGCTTACCGAAATGCAGTTCTTGATATCTTGAAATTGTTTTCAGACTATACTGTGACTTGTATCCCTCGTATTCAGAATGGTATTGCAGATGAACTTGCAAAGGCAGCAAGTAATTTGAAGATTCTGATGAACTCAAGTAACAAGTTTGAAATTCATGTGAAACATCGTCCAACTGTCCCGGACAATCAAAGGTATTGGTAAGTATTCCAGGATGATGATGAGATTGATGAATTTCTGCAAAACGAAGGCAAATTCAAAGAGACTTCAATTGACATGGAGCACGATGATGGTGAGGCTGATGTGAAAATCAATCAGATGGAAGTGTTGCAGCTGAAAGATAATGTCATTCCTAAAGGTTTGATACCTTTAGAAGAGCTTTTTGATCAAGATGACATAGCTAGAAAACCAACTTTGTGGCCAACCGAAAAGGGAGTTGAAGACGTGAACATTGGATCAGCTGAAAATCCAAAGATGGTGAAATTGTCCAAAGCATTGCCACCAGAGGTAAAAGCGAAATATGTTAGTTTATTTTCTTCTTTTGCTGATGTTTTTGCTTGGGACTATTCAGATTTGAAGATGTATGATACAAACATAATTCAGCACACCATTCCTATCAAGCCAAATCAAAAGCCCTTCAGGCAGAAGTTGAGAAGGATAAATCCGAAGTTGCTGCCCTCAATTGAGAAGGAGGTTAATCGATTATACAAGGCTGGTATCATTGTTTCTATAATATTTTCCGATTGGATTTCCAATTTGGTACCCGTACGCAAGAAGACAGGTGAGATTCGTTTGTGCATTGATTTTAGGAATATGAATAAAGTTTCCTTGAAAGACAATTATCCATTGCCCAAAATGGATCACATACTTCAGCAAGTAGTTGGAGCATCTCATATGTTACTACTCGATGGTTATTCTGGGTATAACCAAATTCTGGTCCATGAGGATGATCGAGACAAAACAACGTTCACCACTCCGTTGGGAACTTTCCATTACGCTAAAATGCCTTTCGGTTTGAAGAATGCTGGTGCGACATTTCAGTGAGAAATGGATATGGAATTTTCAAATGAGAAAGATGTTTTCATAGTTGTGTATCTTGATGATTTGACAGTCTTTTCCAATTTTGATGAAGAGCACCTTTACCATTTGAAGATTGTTTTTCAGCGATGTAGAAAGTATGGTGTGTCACTCAATCCGAAGAAGAGTTTGTTTTCCATGGATGAAGGCAAACTTCTTGGTCATATTATCTCAAAATATGGCATCCGTATTGACCCAACATGAGTAGAAGCTATTCAGCAAATTGATCTTCCCCGGAATAAGAAGGAGATTCAATATTTCAATGGTAAGATGAATTTCTTACGCCGCTTTGTGCCTAACCTTGCTAAACATCTAAGAGATATTACAAACATGATTAAGAAGGATAGCGCAGTGAAGTGGATTGAGGAGGCGGTAAAGTCTTTCAATTTAGTGAAGTTGGTTCTTTCTTCAGCTCCTGTTTTGATCAGCCCGAATTATACTCAGGATTTTATTTTGTTTTCATTTGCTTTGGAGCATACTATGGCAGCAGTATTAATGCAAAAAAGAGATGGGCATGAAAAATCAATTGCTTTTTTCAGCCGTACCATAAGAGATGCAGCCTTGAAATATAACATAATTGAAAATCAAGCTCTTGCTCTCGTGAAAGCGTTGAAGGATTTTCGCGTATATATTCTGCATTCTCATATTCTTGCTTATGTTCCTAACGCTGCTGTTAAGGATGTTTTAGTGCAAACAAATCCAGAAGGGAGACGAGGCAAATGGATTGCTGCCTTGTTGGAGTATGATGTGGAGATCAAGCATACAAAGCTTATCAAAGGACAAGGGCTGGCTAAGCTAATGGCGGAATAAAATTTACATGCCTTGGACATCAATCTCATTGCTGCTATGTCCGAGGAGAATGAGGAAAGTTCATCAGTTAAGGTATCAGAAATCTTTGTGCTTTCTCCTTGGTATTCAGATATTGTATATGTGCTTCAAAATTTGTCACCACCGCCCGGCATGGCTAGAAATAAAAGTAGAACTCTGAAATTGAAGGCTGCTAAGTTTTGTGTTTTGAATAATTCACTCTATTGGAAAGATCCCGGTGGCGTTTTGTTAAATTGTTTGGTGGAAGAAGAAGCAAAGCAGGTCATGGAGGATTTTCATAAGGGAGATTGCGGGGGTCACATTTTTTGGAAAACAACGGCCAACAAGATTTTGAGAGTGGGATATTATTGACCGAAACTTTTTGCTGATGTGTATAAGACTGTCAAAAGTTGTCATGAATGTCAAATTTTTGAAGGAAGGCAGAAATTGCAGCCTTTGCCGCTTAAGCCCATTGAGGTAAGTGCTCCTTTTCAGCAGTGGGGTTTGGATTTCATTGGTGAGATCCATCCTACTTCTTCAGCTCAGCACAAATGGATCCTCACAGCGACAATTTATTTCATGAAATGGATTGAAGCGATTCCCACCAGGCAAGCTACGGATTCGGTAATAATTTCTTTCCTCGAGAATAACATTGTCTCTTTTTGGTTGCCCGAATAAGTTAATCACTGATAACGCAACAGCTTTCAAATAAAAAAGGATGATTGAGTTTTGTGACAAGTATCATATCATTTTGGGACACTCAACCGCTTATCATCTGCAAGGCAATGGATTGGCGGAGTCTTCCAACAAATCTTTGGTCAACATCATTAAAAAGTTGCTGGAAATAAACAAGAAAAGTTGGCATAAGAAGTTGGTCAATGCACTTTGGGCAGATCGAGTGAGTCAGAAGAAATCCATTGGTATGTCCCCTTTTGAGTTAGTTTCTGGAGTTGATACAGTGCTTCCTACCTCTCTCGCAGTTCCAGTGGTCAAAATTCTACAGGAAGCTGGCAGTGAAGATGATCAAATGCAAAAAAGAATAAATCAAATGATCCATTTGCAGCAGACGAGAGAAGAAGTTTTCCAAAACACATTCAAGCTATAGGAGATAATTAAGAAAATCTATGATAGAAAAGCAAAGGCGGACAAATTTGAATTGGAAGAAGTGGTGCTGAAATGGGATGCAAGAAATGAGGAAAAGGGTAAGCACATAAAGTTCAAAAATCTCTGGAAAGGACCCTTTAAAATTGCTGCATATTGGGGTCAGAATGCTTTTCTTCTGAAGGAGATGAACGGGGAAGATTTTCCAGGTTGGCCGGTCAATGGTCGGCTACTCAAGCGGTATCATTTCTGAGATGTTTTCTGCTGTTTACATTGTCATTGTATATACCGTTCATTTTAGTTTCATTTCAAGTGTGTGCTGTGATCTTTTCTTCAGTTTGGAGCCTGAAGTGAAGGCTATAATTATGAAGAAGGATTTCAGCTTTGGTTTGAGGTTGTCTAGTCACGTGTTTCAGTCATTTCAGTTTCAAAATTGAGTCAGTTTGAGTCAAATTTTCAGTCAATAAATGAGTCAAGAGTCTTGTGTTGATTTCTCAAAGTTATGGACTCCATAGCCCAATGGACGAAGGCACTTCCTACTCTCCCAGAAATCTGTAGTTCTTGGCACCTCCCAGGAGCTACCATCCCCATTGGAGCCAATGTTAGAGTCGGTCTCTTCATCCCTCCGTCAGAGATCAAAATCTCTTTTTGCATTTCATTTTAAGTGTCTCATTCAGTTTAGTCAGATGCATTCCATTAGGATCATGGATCATCTGACGGAAGGGTCTTTTCTCTCATATCCCTCATGTCTTGTACCTGCTGGCTTAGGTCTATTCATCAAAGTCAAATTTACAGTCATTTACAGGCATGTTTGGTCTCATGGTCAACAAGGAGTCATTTTAGTCATTAGGTCTAGGGTTTCGTCTTCAAAATTTCTAATAATGTCAGCAGGAACATGAGGAAGGTTCGAAATAAGTTTTCATCGCAAAAATATCATCGTCATAATGCTTAATCATGATTCTTCTTCAAAACTCTGTTTTGAAGAAAAATCGTCAAATTCATCCTTTGTAATAAATGTTGTTTCAGTTGTGAAGTTCTTCAGGCGTAGCCCTGGTCGCCTTTGCCAAATTACATTCCAGCCATCCCTGCAAAAAATAGACAAGAATTTCGTCATTCAGCTAAAAAATCAAAGTTGAAGAAAAAACAGAGTTTATTTTAAAATGTGAAAGTGCCAAAGTCTGCAACATTACAAAAGTGGGTTTTCTAAATGAAAAATCAAAATCCTTTTGTATATATAGGATATTTTCACCATTCAACAATTCATTTGCAAACGAAATCCTCAAAGAAGCCAAGTTAAGTCGTGGAAGATCAAAAGCCAGTTTTGGAGGACTGTGGGTGAGATTCAGGATCGTGACGCACTGGTTGGAGGTCGCGGCGCACATAGTTATCGCGGCGCATAGGGCCATTTTTCACCATACAAATTTGAATGTGCACGGCGCACAGGAGGGTTGCGGCGCATTGGGTTATGCGCGCGGTGCACAGGGTCGAAACTCAAAATTTCTTGCCATCTCTCTCAAACATCAAATGAAACGGTCTCCTCTGCTCCGTGTAAGTCAAATCATCTTGCAATTGCCATTGAATAGTGTTTGGTGTGGTTTCAAAGATTGGTTTGAGAATTTGTAATGTAAAAATTCAAACCCTATCCTTTTGTAAAAATTGCTCCCTTAGGGTTTGAATTGGAATTTTAAAATTTGATTTTGGTGCCAAAATACTCCAACTCTATTTCCCTATCTGTTGTTCCTTTCCCATCAGTGTTATATTGTCATTATAATCCATTTTTCATTTCCCTTACATCCCCAAGGTCGTTCACTCCTAAGCCCATTTCCCTATCCATAAAATCATTGCATTTCCTATCAATTTCCCTTCCCGTTTCATTTGTAAAAAAATTCCCACACCCCAAGTCCAAACAACTGTCCCTACACCTCTAATTTCACTTGATTGAGTCACATTGTCCCCGCTGTCTTAACTTTTCCACAGTCCCTCCCCTTTGAAAATATTTGGCAACCAAGACAAAACAACCAAATTCTCATTTCATTTTCAACAAGCCAACATACACCTTGCATGAGTATTATGGAGACAAACACTGATTCATCATATGACAAAGATAGTGATTCTACCACTGAGCTACATGCACCGAGAAGGCCTCGTAAAGGTGGCAAACATGTGAGAGAAGAGCCCACCTCATTGACTCAATTGCAGGCCTGCCCACTTGCCATGGCATTTTTTCGAGAGCAGTCATGCTATCAGTATTGTGAGATGATTGCTTGGATTCAGCATCATCAGGAGTTGGCTCGATTGTTTGTGTTACATTTGCATGATGGTCAGGTAACTCTTGCTGGTGTAAATTTCACCTTGACACCGAAAACCATTTCTCAAGCAACCAGAATACCGAATGTGGGTGAACAGTGGAACAAAAGACAGCAAGTGGACAGAGTGCATTATGAACCATACATCAGGCCTAGCTATATGAGACAGCTCAACAGGGTATTCCCATTCCGGTTTTTGAAGGAATCCTATGCGCCTTTGATGAGACTCATTATAAGATACTTCAGTTGTGAGGGCCGGTTCTCACGCCTCTATGCATACCATATCAGGTTATTGATTCATTTCACTAGAGTGAGTATGATGAAAATTCCTTATTTCATGTGCCGGAACATCGAGATAATGACCACTCTTGTGTAGAAGAAGACTCCTGAGCAGCAGCACAACAATATTTATCACTATGCACTCATCAAGATCGTTGTTGTACATCAGCTTGTATTGTAGGGTATTGCATGGGAGGATTTCATTTCCCATGACTTTTTCACAGCTCCTCAGGTTCCTCCGGAGGTTTTCCATGATGCAGGTGAACCTTCACATCAGCCTGAAGGTCCCGAGACAGAGCCTATCAGTGCGCCAGTGTTTATTACTTATCAGAGAGGCACGAGAGGATTATTTGTAGCATCCCAACGAGTACTATCTCCACCCGGGGTGGAAGGGGTCTCGTGGCCATCATCAGTAGCATAGGTACAGGTATATGACAGAGGTAAGAGGTCGATGCAGGATGAGGGCCCTTCAGGAGGCCGGGATACTGATTTCATACTTATTGATGAGGATTTGAGCTCTCCAAGCTCAAAGTTGAGAGAGATCATTCAGGAGCAGAAGGCTGAGATCGACACATTGACCGACAAGTTGCAGAGAGCTCAATGGGTCATAAATTACTTGGAGTAGCAGAACAAACAGTTTGAGGATCAGCAAATGATCATGGAGTTGCAAAACATCCGTGAGAACCGACAAGCTGCTCGAAGAAGCCCAACCGAGATGACACCTATTGAGCGAAAGATTGAGGCCGATAGAGAGACTTGGCTTGAGAGGGTAATCATTCATCTTGAGAAGCTGTTGGAGAAGACAAACAAGGAGAAGAACATGCTCAGACACATGAAGAACCATTATTGGGCGCGACATCATGTTTGCAAAGCGAGGATCAAGATCCTGAAAGAAAGACTAAGGAGGGCACTAAAGCGTCGCAAAAGGCATGATAGGCTCCAAATTTTGGCCGAAGCTTCTTTGGCCCAGCATAGTGCTTGATGGTGGACCTTCAGCCAAAATTTCAAGAAATTTGGGAAAAAATTTGTCAATTTTGAAATTTTGGGCCTAAAAACAAATTTTCCTGCTCGACGCATAGCGCCACTTGGCGCACGCTTATAATTGGCAGCTCTTTTGGAGGAAAAATTTGCATTTTTTGATTTTTCATCAAAAATTATGCATGCCTATGGATTACCTAAGGATTTCATCAAGTTCTGGGTTGCCTAAAGGGTAAAAAACACCCTAAAAATGGCCTTTCTGCCGCTTTTTGCACACACAGGAAGCAGTGATGGGGGATTTGATTTTTGGAGGGGAAAATGGAAACCAAATATAGAAATTCCACTTCGGTTGGAAAGTAGACAGGTAGAGATTTCCAACTAGCTATCCTGCACTCAATTTGGACTTCAGGAAGGCCCTCAAAATCAGCCTCAAACTTGTGCTATGCATAGAGATTTCAGGCGCGACGCATAGAGAAATTTAGCCTATTTTTCACTCAGCAGCTCAGAATTTCGCCTAGTTTTGGCCAGTTTGAATTTTTCATGTAACTCTTGATTTACCTTGATGTAATTTCATGACCATGATTTAATTTTGGCACATTTTTACTCATTCTAGTAGATTAATTCACCAAAAGGTGAAATGTAAGTGAATGGATCAGTTTCCTAGCATATAGAGGCAAGTTGTTTCATTGCCTATTTTTCCGTTCTTAGTTTAGATATGGTTGAAATAGCTCCTAGAATGATGAGATCGACTCCTAGAGGCATGGGAATGAGTTAGGCTTGTCTATATCATGTAGTTCTTCAGTCATTTTCAGGGTTGGACATTTGGGATTGCTTGGCACTTCATTGTACATTTCATCTCTGCAATTTTGGCAAAGGAATAGACCAGGGTTTGCAGCACTCTTTGGGATCCATGTGGATCTGTGTTTTGATGGTGTTTTTCTCCATGTAATTGTAAGTTCACTGATGTTTATGTGTATCATTTCCCTTCTCCTTTATTCTTAGATTAAACAAATTAGTGTTAAAGGTGGAATTCATTAGATTGCTTTGCTCTACCTTCAGTTTTGTTTAATTTTCCATGTTTTCATCTGTTTGAAGAGGATTATTGAAAGCCTCTTTCCCTCTTCAGATCCTCACAGGTCTGAACCATCCATTCATTCAATCTAAAGCATCAAAACAATTGCCTTCCTTGCCCCAATCAGAACTCTGCAAAAACTAGGCCTTATCCCCGCACCCAAAACTGCCTTTCCCTTTGATCCAACAAAAACCCCAAAATCAAAATCAAATCCTTTCACCTATATACCTAGCCTAAAATTAGCCTTTATTTCAAGTCATCTCAATCCCTATTGATTATTTTTGCTGAGATTGACCCGGAGAGAGCCCTCTCCTGTTCTGGTAGGGCTAGCTACCAGACTGAGCGTGGTTTGATGTTACCCTGAACTTTTCCTTCCTTCAGCCTGAGGCAGATTTAGGAAATAATAGCTAGAATGGAGGGGGCTAGCCCTCCTCCATGTGACCCAACCGCATAACTGAACAGGGGCTGAGACCTTAAAATGTGCTTAGCGCTAAGACTGAAGTTAATTACCATTAATCCACACTTATAATTTAGTTAATGACATAGTTAAGTTGGCGGCGGAGTTGGAAAAGTCCGCAAAATGCGGAAGAACTCTAGAATTAGCGGAGTTAACTCCAATTTTCCAGATTTGGAGGAGAAATTGGGGGAAATTTTGTTCTTTTCATAATTGAGTCAATTTTCTACCAAATTGAGCTCAGAAAGAGTCATTCTTGGCTAATTGGCATGCTAAGAATCCATTGGAACAAGTTTCAGAGGCAGAGGAGCTCATATATAGAGGTTTTTTTTGCCTTGAATAATTTTGAAGCCTAGGGCCACCTGGAGGGAAGGCCATGCCTAGAGCATCTGGTAATCAAATTGAGTAAATAAATAGTCATTTCTAATATATTTCAACATTTTGAACTCATTTGAATAGGTTCCAAGAGAATTTTATTCATCTAAATAGAAATCTGAGCACAATTGAGCTAATACAGAGGCCCAAACTATGGAGCTGGACCAAGGAGATGTAGCCTAGGAGGGGTGAAATCATCCATCAAAACTCTGTTTTAATGGATCAGTTGTTTATGGTTTGATGTTATTTATGTTGCTGTTGTTCAACCATTAAAATTTTTTCTTTATGCTTTCAAATTCACTCATAAAATTCAGTTTTAATTACCTCTTTGACATACATAAGCAACAAGGGAACCTGTACATCAAGCATAACATTAGTAAATAAGTTTTATATATGAAAATGAAATTTTCACAGTAAAAGTAACATTTAAATTCAGATCAAGTTGGTTTTAGAGCACATGGTTGCTAAAGGTTATTTTCTTGATATTTGCTTGAAGTTTTGTGCAAGTTTAATGGTTGCAAATTTGTGATGCTGACAAGGTTAAAGTTGCAGAAATATGAAGGGAAATTGTTCGTTGCAAGTCCTGAGATTAGGCCCAGAACAAGGAGAGATGAAAGAGAATCATCTTGACCCAAAATTCCACTCATAGCTGCACTTGAAGAACCTCAAGTTTTTTCTCAAGAAGCTAAGATTGAAGAGGTGCAATTTGTACAAGAATCTGAGTTGATTGAAGAGGTACAAGCATCAAAAGTTGAGCTTGAATCCATCACCATCATGTTAGGTGTTGGAGAGAATCAAGGACATTTAGAAGAGGAATATTTCAAGAGAGAATTCAAAGACATAAATATGATGGTTAAATTTATGTCTGATGTATTTACTGCTGGGATGGCAGGAGAAGGTTCTAAGCCTCCATATGGAGAAGGATCTTCAGATGGTAAGAAGGATGAAGAGGAGTTCAAAGGGCCGTGGAGGAAAGCCACCTCCATCTCCACCATCTTCATCATACTCATCATACCCATCTACATCATCTTCCACTTCTACCAAAAAGACCACTCACACTCACTCAAAAGCCACAAAAGGAGAAAATCCATTACTCAAATTGGACATTAAGTTTGAACTTCCCATGTATAATGGTGAGGTAAATGCAGAGAGGCTTGATAATTGGATACGTCAATTGGAGGTGTATCATAGAATTCAGAACCTTCATGAAGATGACATAAAGATCAAGGCTAGAAGGAGAAACACTAGTTTGGTGGGAAGCAAAGACTCAAGAGGAAATGCGAATCCATGATAAGATATCCATTCCTTGGGTTGAGTTTATTTCTTCCATTAAAAGACAATTTTTTCCATTAGCCTATATGCAAAAAGATATTATGAGTTGTAAAAATATCAAGAAACTCAAGGGTAAAACAATTCAAGAATACACCCAGGAGTTTATAAAGAGAGCTTTGCTATTAGGAATAAATTTGAATTCCCAAGATACACTCTTGAAATACATTGCGGGTTTACATTCCTATTTGGAACATACTATCCTTATGTTTAACCCAAGAAATTTAGATGAAGTTTGTGTACAAGCCACACACTTGGAGGCAAGGGAGAAACAAAACATAGATGAGAAAGGTGAAATTGAGGGTAAAGGAAAAGGAAAATTTTATGGAAGAGGAAAAATAAATAGCTCTGTAAAAAGAGAGAAGGAGAAACTCACATGCAAAAACTGTTCAAAGACTGGCCATGATGAAGAACACTGTTGGAAACATCATCCATAATTGAAACCAAATAGACTGAAAGCCAAAGAGAAGGGTTTCATTATAGGAATCCATTAGAACAGGTTTCAGAGGCAGAGGAGCTCATCTACAGAGGTTTTTTTTATCTTGAAGAATTTTGAAGCCCAGGCCACCAGGAGGAAAGGCCATGCTTAGAGCATCTGGTAACCAGATTGAGTAAATAAATAGTAATTTATGATAGATTTTGACATTTTGAACTCATTGGAATAGGTTCTAAGAGCATTTGATACATGTAAATAAAAATTTGAGCATAATTGAGCTAGTACAGAGGACCAAGCTATGGAGCTGGACCAAGGAAATGTAGCCCAGGAGGGGTGAACTCCTTCATCAAAACTCTATTTTAATGGATCAATTGTTTATGGTTTGTTGTTATTTATTTTTATGTTATTCAACCATTTAAATTCATGCTTTATGCTTTCAAATTCACTCATAAAATTTAGTTTTAATTACCTTTTTGACACACATAAGCAACAAGGGAACCTGTACATCAAGCATAAGATCAGTAAATAAGTTTTATATCTGAAAATTAAATTATAGCAGCAAAAATAACATTCAAATTTAGATCAACAGGTGAAAGATGTGTAGAAATCACTACCATTGGGCTTATGGAGTTAGTGTTAAGAAACTCAATGACATGGCTCTTCTTAAGGAAGCTGAGGCATATAGATGTTTTTATGAAAAGACAACATACACAGATGTTACACCAAATTTTGGTCATCTAACTTATTACTATTAGATGGACTGAAGTACACCATGTAAGAAAAATTTTACCATAGTAATTTTTTTTTGTCACTATGAAAAATAACTTAATAACCCATAATTTATTAAGTATTTTCTAGTCTAAACAGGAAATCCCATGAGGAATGATTGAATAAATCCATATTTGTTTGATTTTCCTCAAGGGATAATTAATTAAACCACTGTTTAATTAATATTCCTGGTCATATTTAACCCAAAACATGAAAATTAATTAGATAAACCATTATTTATCTTATTATTTTCTAGGAATAGTTATTTAAAACATTATTTAAATAATATTCCATGTTAAATTTGACTGAATCATTTATAAATAATTGAATAAATCACTATTTATTTAATTATTACTCAAACATATTCTTAAAATAATAAATAAACTATTTATTTATTTATTATTTCTAAATAAAGGGATTTGACCAAATTCAAATTCCTTTTCCCTCCAACAAAAATAATAAAATATTCCATAAAAGTTGGATCTAGATTTGGTTAATAATATTATAATTATGCACCAATATCTAGACTAACTCAATATTATGTTATAAATAGAAGGGTTTTTCCATTTATTCACTACCTTTTGTTGCCTAAAGATCACTCTGGATCTATACTTTTGGTCTGACTTTGATCCACCATCATTGTCATAATTTTCTACTTTTTGCTTGTGAGCTTCCTTTGAGTTCCATGTTTGTCTGGGTTTTCTGCACCATCAAGAGAGGGAGATATTATATATGAAGCGCTGAGGACATACAATAACCCATCCCATTGAGGGGGAATGGTAATATATTTCTATGTTCCCTTCCCAGGTGTCATAATACAAAAATCCTTTAAAAATTCTTGTATTGTTCATTGGATGCATGGAGCAACTCTTGCTTATTATTTGCTGTTTAATGTCTTTAACTATATAGATCTTGATTTCTGTAACATTTATTTTGATCACTAACTGCAGATATAAGGAAATTGACAACCACCTTTGATGTTAGGGCTGTTTTTTATGCACAACTAAAGTAAGCTTTTTTCATACGCTTGCGATTTGGATTCACACTAACAACTGGCGACTCCACTGGGGATTTATAATTATGACTGCTGTCGTTTTTCAGATCCCTGCATGAATAGTTGCTTAAACCCTATGGTTTTTCTTCATATTCTAATTTTTCACTTATTGATGTTGTTTTTAACCTTTAAGACCCTAAAAGAGTAAAAATTCTAACTTCCGTTTGTTTTTGGGCCCTTTGCGCAGGTAACAGGTATCAGCCGTAGCAGAGATGACAATTTTTTCTAAAATCTGCTCCTGAAACAACTGGAAGTTCAGGTCACTCTTTTTGGGCCAAAAACTGTGACCTCAGCTCTTAGGAAGTGGAAAAACAACCAGAAAACTGCGACTTGAGAAGAAAACAGGTAAGAAACTGCGACCTGTACTTTTTGCGAGAATTTTTTTGGGTTTGTTTGGGCCACTGTTTAGGGTTTTTTTACCTCCCTCTTCACATGACTTGGACCTGTACTTGCTTATTCTTACTCATTGAAGTAGGAACCAAGCCCCTTAGGGCTTCAATACGCTTCCACCTTTTTAGGAGGATTTTAGCTAAAGCAGGTCCTCTGATATTTCAGTGTTTTCAACCATTTTTTAGATCTGAACCTGTAATTTCAGATCCATTTCAGATTGGTTATTCATCCATCCAAAACAACTCTTTTTAGTTTTTTTTGGTCCTCCTTTAGGGTCCCCTCCGTTTCCCTTCAGGTTGTAGCCTTTCGCCACCTTTTTTGCAACATTTTTCCCTTTGGATTTTTGCTATTTTTTGCCCCTCTTTCGAGTAGATATGACCTTTAGATCCCTGTCCCTCCTGAATTTTGATCCATTGGACATTTTTTTTGTTTTGAATAGATTTTTCCCACCCATAGACTAGTTTTTGGGAAGCCTTCTTCCTTGGATTTAAATTGACGCATATTTAGTTGTTTACTTTACTGTCGCATTCAGTTTCCTTTACTGTCATTTTCAGCTCTATTTACAATTATACAACACATATTTTTTTTTCTCTACACACGTCTGGGATTAATTAAAATTAACACACTTATCACATACATGCACATCCTAAGTGAAGAGCGCCTGGTTTACACCACTAGACCAAGACTTAAACATTGTAATGAATTGATCCTGCACCTCCTTGCCCATGTTTACCTCTCTTCCTTTTTGTGTTCCATGTATATTTACCATCATTGAGCCCCAAGGTGTTTATCCTGGAGACTCCAAGGCCTTCATCCTCAGTTCCCATTAGGAAGACTTACCCCACCGCGTAGGGTTTATGTTCGTCCTCCACCGAGTCCCCATTCCGACTCTACTTCTGGTTCCCCTTCTGGTTCTATCCCTGAATCTCCTTCACCTTTCACCTTCACCATGTCTAGTTCAAGACCTAACGCTAGTGGCAGCCCCAATCCTAATGATGGGAATGCTACTAGTGGTGCCACAACATGAACTATTATGGCCGCTCCCTTACTTCCTTATATGGCGGGCCTAAGCCTTCCCGATTTTAGCCAGTTGATTAATGACCCCATACACCATGATCCTGGTTGGCCTACTATGCCAAATATTCCAACCAAGCTTCCTTTATACATCCCCAGGTTTGAAGGAAATGCTGGAGAGGATCCTACCAACCATGTTCGTTCTTTCCACATGTGGTGTTCGTCTAACTCCATCACCGATGACTCTATCCGTCTTCAGTTATTCTAGTGTACGCTTACTGGAGAAGCTTCCAAGTGGTTTGTAGACCAGGCCTCCTCCTCTCATACTAATTTTGCAACCCTTGCCAAGGATTTTTCGTCTTACTTCTAGCTCCCCCTTCACTATGACACTGGTACCGAACTCTTGACATTTTCCGTCAAACTTTTGCTACCTGCCTATCTGACCATATTCAAGAATGACGCAGAAGGAAGAGCCTATGTCGAGCCCCTACTTTCAAAGACCGTGTATACATGGAATGGTTTCTCAGATCGCTTTTTCCTACTATTGGAAAATATGTCACATCCCACTTCCCTCAAACCGAGGAAGCTTCCCTTTAAATTGCGTTGAAATATGACCTGATCTACGCACAATCTGGTTATGTTTATACCATCTTACCTGATCTCCATAGAACCATTGGTTCCAATGCACTGGAGGCATCTCATGCTGCCGATGGTATCGTTGGATCCATTTCACACCTGTACACTCAGCCTCCCATGGGTTATGGTTTCCCTCAGGGAGGGGCCAACTCCTCCAACACTTTCCCCCCTCTCGGCAGTATGTATCCAGGATACGACATGCCTCCTCCTTTTTCCTAACCTGTTTACCCCAATGTTTCCTAACCTTCTTATTATCCGTATCTGTAGCTTGGTGCTCCAGCTCCTCCAACACTAGCACCTCAGCTTCCCTTGCCTTCTCAACCTCCGCAACAAAAACCACCCCCCCCAAGGGGCAAGTGTATGCACAAAAAAGTGCGACTAATACTCCTACTTCTAAAAAGAAGAAGAAAGGCAACCAAAACCAATATACCCCAGGTAATCCAAGAAAAAATCCCCAAGGGAATACATCTAACACTGCAACCCAGAAACAGGGCACTCAACCCAAGTAGGATAGATCTATTCGCATGAATAATCCTTGTTCTTGTTGTGGTGAATATGGTCACTATACCCATGATTGTCCTCCTTTACCTTAGATGCGTCAGATGTGGGAAGCTCAAGTAGCATCCAAAGAACAATAAGCCTCCCCTTTGATTCCTCCCAATGTTTCCCCTGTCTAATCGGTTGTGTTTACCAATCATTTCCCTCAGCAAGGATATGTGGTTGCTCAACCCCCTGAAAGTTAGGCGGGAACTCAAACTCCTCCATATGGTACCTCTGATTGCTAAATCCTCATGATGAACTCTAGCCAACCCAATACCATTGACCTCAACCTTCAGACTTAGTCTTGTCAGTATAACAAGCCCCTCGCTACGTTTGCCATCGAGCCCCCATCTTCAGGTCCCACAGAGCCTCTTTCGACACCCAATCGTCCTTTACAGATCCCTCAGCCCAAGGCAGATGTTCATACCAATATCCCCAAGGGACCATTATGTTGAAACACTACTTCTGGTAAAGCTTCCCACTCCTACAGTATATTTGATGACTTGGCGCAATCCCTTGCCACCATGTCAACGCTGGAAGTCCTCCAGTCATTCCCTTCACAACGAAAATCTCTACTAACTTCTATGGGTACTATGGATCCTTCAGATGATTGTTCGATTGTCTTCGATATTGACAAGTCAGAGCATCCACCCCTTCCTGCATCCGTCGCCTTCCAAATCCATATCAATATGATCCAGCTGGATATCGGTGGCTGCCCACCTATTCCATTTGGATCCGCGACATAATTCTTGCAGCTTTTCACTTCCAACATCTTACTATTTTTAGCAGGTTTTTGGGTCCTGCATGCCCGAAGCCATTTTGGGGCATTAATGATCCAAGTGGATATTGGTGGCTGCCCACCTATTCCATTTGAACCCCCACCATAAGTTCTTTCCATTTTCAAGTTTCAGCACAACTTACTATTTTTAGCAGTTTTTCAGGTCCTGAACTTCCGAAGCCATTTTGAGGCCCTAAATGACATTTTTTTTGGAAAACCGAGAGCGATTGAGCGTATGTTTCTTGCACCAAAAGTTGTACTCCTCAGATCGATATTTATAACGAGCTATTGAGTACGTCAAATGGAGATCAGATGCCAAAGTTATGTCCCCAGGAAGTTGAAACACCAATTTACCCAAACAGGTCCACAATTTTGGTGCTTCATCTCCTAGGGTTAGGTTTTTGGACGTTTCAGATTTTACATTGTTTCTCAAAAATAATTAGGCCCTCAAGCCTCATTGTAACACAATTCAGGGGTTGGTAGCCGACACATCTCTTCTCAAGGATACGCTGCCAGTACCCTAGCTCATCTATTTCCTTTATGTCCGTAATAGGCCTTCGAGTCTCAATGTAACACAGTTCAGAAGCCTGCGTACGCCACATATCTTCTTAGAGATACGCTACTAGTGGCCTAGCTTGTTTCCATTATTTTTGTAAGCTTATTTCAGTCATTATTTTATTAATAAAATGAACCATTATTTCCATTGGATATCTGTGTTTATGGCCACTGATCTCGATTTTATGTAGGAACACAACATAATACACATATAACCATAAGCACAAAGATGCAGCGGAAATAATGCCTAATTTTAGCAGTAAAAGGATGACTAAAATAAAATTACAAACATAATTAAAACAAGATAGGGTGATGGTAGCGTATCTCTGAGAACAGATGTGGCATACTCAGGCCTCCAAACTGTGTTACATTGAGGATTGAAGGCCTATTACAGACATAAAAAGGTACTGGCAGCGTATCCCTGAGAAGAGATGTGTCAGCTACCAGTGCCTGAAATATGTTACAATGAGGCTCGAGGGCCTATTTATTGTTGAGAAACAATGTAAAATCCGAAACATCCAAAAACTTAATCCTAGGAGATGAAGCGCCAAAACTGTGGGCCCCGTTTGGGTAAATTTGTGTTTCAACTTCCTAGGGACGTAACTTTGGCATCCGATCTTCGTTCGATGCGCTCAATAGCTCGTTATAAAGATATATCCAAGGAGTAAAACTTTTGGTGCAAGAAGGATTGGCTTGGTCGCTCTCGATTTTCCCCAAAAAACGTCGTTTAGGGCCTCAAAACGGCTCTGGGAGTTCAGAACCCGAAAAAATTCTAAAAATAGTAAGTTGTGTTGAACTTGCAAATGGAAATGACTGATGGTGGGGGTTTAAATTGAATATGTGGGCAGCCACCAATATCCACCTAGATCATTAATTCCCCAAAATGGATTTGGCCGTGTAGGACCCAAAAACCTACTAAAAATAGTAAGCTGCTGGAAGTGAAAAGCTGCAAGAATTGATGTCACAGGTCCAAATGGAATAGGTGGGCGACCACTAATATCCACTTGGATCACAAGATCTGCAATTCCAACATCTCCCGTTATGTCATTGATGAGGGGGCATCCACTTGTGTGATGTCCGCTTCTATTTGGAAGCAGCTCGTATCACCCGAGTTAGCCCCTTCCAATATCACCTTCCATGCATGGGATGGCCACTCTTCTCATCCCCTTGGCATGTTCCGAAATTGTCCTATTACACTTCCGGGAAAGACTTTTTGTGTTGAAATTGAAGTCATTGATGCCCCCTTAGACTACAACATTCTATTGGTTCGTAGCTACACTTATGCGATGCCTACTGTCCCATCTACTGTTCACCACAATATGTGATTTCTTCACAACGAAAAGATCGTCACCATTGATCAGTTGACATATTACGAACCAAAGTCTCAAACCTCTCCTAAGTCCATTATATCTTTAGCGGCCAATAGACAAATAGTCGAACCTCTGATTAACGTCTCACCTAGAGTTTATAAAGATTCCTCTTTTCTTGGCTCATTCCCTGGTCTCCCTCCTCTCATATCTGACCCTAGATCGTTGAATGTATGCACGATGCAATCATCTCAGTCCGACCTCAAACGGACCAGTTCAACTAGCTAGCAGCCCTGCCCTTTGCAACCTGCTCCTAGTCCTTCGACTTAGCCTTTAGGACCTTCTCCTCAAGGCCCCTCATATGCAGCTACTGTCCATGATCCTATCTACCCTCTTGGAATGGTTCCCCCTGGCCTTAACCATCTCGAAGCTGTCCTGCCTGGCCATTACCCCAGGTCAGATACCGTTTCTTGCTCCCCCCCCAGAGTATTTTCGGTACCTATTATGGCTACCTTCTCTCTTCCTAACATGACCTTGGGGATCCCAGTCTAGTACATTGATCCCCCAACCACTATCCCTCCTGGTTAGCCCAAACCTTATACAGCTTTAACCCCGGTCCAACTGGTCGCCATGACCCCTCCCTTTGCTTTTGTGCCTCAGCCACCTCAATAGGAACCTACTCCTGTTGTGAAAGCCGCAGGTGAGGGGGGAAAATCCAATAAGAAGAAACCTAAGGACAAGGCTTCCAAGACAACCCATGCTCCTCATGAGCCTCCAAAGCATACCCCTACGTGCTCCTCATGAGCCTCCTCATGTCACCCATACTTGTCTTGAATTTCCTCGTCTCAAGCCGATGGTCAACGAAGCATTTCCTGAGTCTGATATCCTAGAGGTCCATGTACCTTTACCCGATTCAGTCCCGAAACTCAAGTATTTGCACACAAATAATCCTTGTGCTTTGTGTCATTTCCATGGCCACTATACTCACCTCTATCCCCACCTCGAAGACTATCGCACCTCTTTGGAAGCGGTCCGCCAATTCGAGGCCAAGCGCAACGAGTCCACCTCTCCCTTATTTGCGAGTTATTATTCGATAGAGCCAGAGGACACATCTGCTCCCATTTACATTCCCCCTCCCAATGTCAAGATGATGGAGCCTTCAACCACCATTTTCTACCTGTCATCATCTATGAGATCCATGGTGGAAGACCCCTTTGAGACTTCCCCTTCTGTTTCACCTAATCTCCCTTCAACAATCACCCTGGGCTCAACATCGGTGGATCCTTCATCTACTTGTTCTTCTGTCTGCCCATGACGATGCGCATGCGAACCTTTCTAATAATGATGATGAGTCAAGTAGCTTTTCCATGTCATGTGGTCTCCATTCCACTATTCACCCCATATTCCATTCTGATGAAGACATTATGGAAGTAATGACCGCCCCCGACTTTTCGTGGGATGATATGCACCATTGTGCATAATTCCTCCCATAGCAGTCCCATGACCAATATGCTATGGAAACAAAATACTTCATTCTAGATGAGGTCAATTGGTTTAGAAATCCCATCCCTACACCCGATGCTTTCGAAGAAGGAAATATGGCGAATATCTCTCCTACCATTTAAATTAACATTTATAAAAAATTAGGGGTAGAAGAAAACATCACGTCGGGTGCCCAATGCACCCGAGAAGAAATTGAGGCTTACACCAAGTTATTTAAGGAATTCCGTGATGTTTTCGCCTAGTACTATTCAGAAATGCCCAAAATTGATCCCTCCATTGTCGAACATCATATCGATACATGGTCTAATGCCAATCCCGTCCATTAAAAGTTGAGACCCATTAACTTCCAGATGAGAAGCTGTCAAAGCTAAAATCGATAAGCTCAAGCAGGCTAGTTTTATCTATCCCATTGAGTACACCACTTGGGTGTCTAATCCAATTCTCTTTCTCAAGAAACAAGGCACTATCTGTGTCTGCACTGACTCTCGCGACCTGGACAAAGCTTGTCCTAAAGAAAACTTCCCCACACCATTCATTGACCAAATCATTGACGAGTGTGTGGGGCACATGGTTCTATCCTTCATGGATTGTTTCTCTAGGTACAACCAGATTGTTATCCTTCATGTTGATCAACTTAAGACCACGTTCATTAGTCCGTGTGGAACCTTCTATTATAGTGTCATGCCATTCGGCCTTAAGAATTCCGAAGCCACTTTTTAGCGAGCCATGTCATACTGTTTTCATGACCTGACTCATATTATCCTTGCTTATTTAGACGAACTCACTGCGCGCTATAAACATTTGGTGCAACACCTCGATGATTTGTGCACTGTCTTTCTCCGATGTCACAAGTATAATATCTGCCTCGACTCGCTGAAGTGTGTCTTTTGTGTTCCTGCTGATTGTAGTCTAGGCTTCATTGTGTCTAAAGACGATATAACACTTGACCCTTGAAAGTTTAAGCCATCCTTGAGCTTCCTATTCCTCGTACCTTACACCAATTACAAAACCTCCAAGGAAAAGATAATTTCCTTCGTGGGTTCGTACCTGACTATGCCACCACCGCACATGGGTTCCTTAGACTCCTCCAATATAACATTCCATTTGTGTGGAATGAATATTATCAAGAGTATTTTGATGCCCTAAAACATGCTCTCACCTCCACTCCCTTGATTCGTCCCCTTGAATTTGATAGGGATTTCATCCTGTACATCTCAGCCTCCACCCATTCGGTCGCTGGGGTCCTTATTAAGGAAGATGAAAATGGAATTGAGCATGTTGTTTATTATGTCAGTAAGAACCTTGTAGGCCCCCATGTGTCCTACTCACATGAAGAGAAATTGGCACTGGCTGTTGTGTTCTCGGTCCAAAAAATTTGTCATTGTATCCTCATGCGTTTCACCAAGGTCATGACTAATTCCAACCCTACGACCTTCCTATTGAGTTGACGAATCATCAATGGGAAGTATGCCCATTAGATCGTTATCCTCCAAGAATTCGATCTTGAATTTGTGACACCAAAGAGTAAGAAAGGTTTAGCCCTTATTGAGCTCATTTCTGAATTACCTACTAGTATGCAGGATCCACCAATTAATGATGATTTTCCCGATGAACATTTTTTTGCCATTACTTCGGATGAACCTTGGTATGGTGACATAATCACTTATCTGCGAATCCAAAAGTTCAACCTCCATCTTGATTGTGATGCTCGATGACGTATTCGACACTAAGCCCCCCGCTACCTTCTCATCGATGACAACCTTTATCGTTGCGATGTAGATACTATCCTTCGTCGTTGTATAACACATGCTAAAGCTGAGTAGGTCCTTAATGCTTGCTATAGCGGCACTTGTGGTTGCCACCTCTTCAGTATCACTACTACCCAGAAAATCATGCGCGTTGGGTATTTTTGGCCTTCTCTCTTCAGTGATTGCATTGAAGTAGTCAAACACTATTCCAATTTCCAACATTTCGCCCTAAAGGCGTGAGCCCCTCTGTCTCCCATCCATCCTGTCAACTTAGTTTGTCCCTTCTATAAGTCCACCTAGATCTGATGGTAACCACAAGTATATCACAATGGTGGTTGACTATTTCAGAAAATGAGCTGAGGCCATGCGAACATTCAATAACACGGTAGCTACCGTAACTCTCTTTTTCTTTAACCATGTTATTGCTTGATTCGGGGTTCCGAAAAAATTGGTCTCCAACCATGGCTAACATTTTGAAGATGAGATATGGCATGAGATATCATCTCTATTGGGCTTTGAGCACCAATATTCATTTTCCTATTACCCCGAAGGTAATGGCCAAGTTGAAGCAGTCAGTAAAATCCTTAAAACTCTGCTTCAACAGATGGTGAATAAGTACAAAATCAACTGGAACCTTATGCTCTTCCCTACTTTGTGGGCCTATAGAACTTCTATTAAAACCACCACTGGGTTTACTCCTTTCCACCTTGTTTTTGGCAAGGAGGCAGTCCTACTGATTGAGTGTGAAATCCCTTCCCTTCACCTAGCCATTGAATCTATCCTTGACACCTAACCTTTAGAACAAAGACTTATCATGCTTGAGCGCGTTTTTGAAGACCGTCGTGTTGCATTAAAAACCACCGAGGTGACTAAGAAATGCACCAAAGCTCAATATGATCGCAAAGTACACCCTCGTAATTTTCACGAAGGTGATCTTGTTCTAGTGTATGACCATATTCATGATGTCCTCGGTCATGGGAATTTTGAATCATTATGGCTAGGCCCTTACATCATCAGTAAGGATTTGGGTAAAGGGGCATACCTTCTACAGGATTTCGAAGGCCACCCTCTTCCTAATCCTCGTAATGCACTCTATCTTAAGAAATATTACCCTTAGCATTTCGCTTTAGAAATGCACGTTTTATTTCTTTTAGGTAGCCAAATTTTATTTTTTGGTGATTTGATACTTCAACCAGACATATTTTTTCCAAGAAGGTCACTTCACTGCTCCTAAAAATCAAATTTCTTCACTTGCAACACTTGTACTTGGGGCACCACCTTTCCTTCATACTTTTCCATGCTTGTGTCAATTTTTGTCATGAGTAACCATCTTGTACTCATGTTTTTATGGTCCCCACTGGGCTTGTTCTGTGTGGAAACATCATCAAGTCACCCTTGTTTAGAGCATTCGAGTTGAATCATCATCACATCCATGGAGTCTGTAGTCCCTTTGTATCTCGCCACAGTCCTCCATCCTTCATTTCTTTGTTCATCTCTCGTGTCACACATTTTTTCCTTCATTCATACTGTCCCCTATCCCCTTCGGAGTCGAGTTAGTGGATTCCATGTCATCCATGCCCTTTATGCTCTAACAAGGGAAGTCGTCAGCCTGCTACTCAGTAACCTCCATTCCACCATCATCCTTGGTGTCAGTCTATTGGTCTCTCTACTATTATCCATTGTGCCTTAGTTGAGGATCCGTTATTGCCTCACCTATGGAGGACATCTTTCTATCGACATCAACTTATTCATTCCAGAAGACAGGTCTAGAGGGTGGTGTACCTTGGTTCTAGCTTCCACTCTTGTTCAGTGCCTCGGATCAGGCAAAGGGACCCTTTGTTTCCCTTTGACTTGATTTTTTATCAGCTCCAGCTCCTTATGGCATGATAAAGATCCATATATTTGATGGTTTAGTGATGCAACAGATTGTACCAGTGATTCCCAGGTGTGTGTGAGATGTTTCAGACCTCATGAGGGGGTGGCCCTTCAGGTAGCCCCCCACACGCCCGTATAACCTTTCTACTACAACCTTGGATGCAGCTCCATATATTTGATGGTCTTGGCCTCAGCCGCTTGCAACACCTTTTAGTTTTCATGTATCATTCATATTTTCAGAGCCCTTTCTTGTTTTACAGGGCCTCTTTGGTTGTAATTATATCTCATGTACTAAGATATTATTTTATAAGTCCTGGCTGCTGTCCCAGTCACAATATGAATGTGGGATCCATTATCATGGTTTTTATCTGGCCCATGTTTATGCCAACATGTACCATATAGTTCAGTCCCTTGTTTGCTGGACACATCATTCTTTGTACTTTGTTATCTCGGCAGGCATAGGTATGCCTCCCCCGCCTCATGTAGAACAAGCACTCACTCATAAAAGAGACTTGTCACACCTGTAAGTCTCGCCTCATCAGGGTCTTGTACTCTCGCGCTTTTTTCTACCTCATATTTCTCTCTCTCTCTGACTCTCCTTCGGTGTCTAGTGATTGAGTTCTTACAATTTACTTCGGTCATACAATTAGCTCCTAACACTCACACGTTGCGGGGAAATTTGTTACACCAATTTTTGGTCATCTAACCAATTACTATTAGATGGAATAAATTACACCATGCAAGCCCAATTTTACCATAGTAAAATTGCTTTCACTATGAAAAATAACTTAATAACCCATAATTTATTAAGTTGTTTCTGGTCTAAACAGGAAACTCCATGAGGAATAATTGAATAAATCCTTATTTGTTTGATTTTATTGAAGGGATAATTAACTAAACCACTGTTTAATTAATATTCTTGGTCATATTTAACCCAAAACATGAAAATTAATTAGATAAACTATTATTTATCTTATTATTTTCGAGGAATAATTATTTAAAACATTAATTAAATAATATTCCTTGTTAAATTTGACTAAATCATTTATAAATAATCGAATAAGTCACTATTTATTTAATTATTACTCAACCATATTCCTAAAATAATAAATAAATCATTTTTTTATTTATTATTTCTAAATAAAGGGATTTGACCAAATTCAAATTCCTTTTCCCTCCAACAAAAATAATAAAATATTCCATAAAAGTTGGATCTAGATTTGGTTAATAATATTTTAATTATGCACCAATATCTAGACTAACTCAATATTTTGTTATAAATGGAAGGGTTTTTCCATTCATTCACTACCTTTTTTTGCCTAAAGTTCACTCTGGATCTATACTTTTGGTTCGACTTTGATCCTCCACCATTGCCATATTTTTCTACTTTTTTCTTGTGAGCTCTCTTTGAGTTCCATTTTTGTCTAGGTTTTCTGCACCATCAAGAGAGAGAGATATTAGATCTAAAGAACTAAGGAAATACAAGAAACCATCCCATTGAGGGGGACTGGTAACATCTTTCTATGTTCCCTTCCTAGGTGTCATAATACAAAAATTCTTTAAAAAATCTTGTCTTGTTCATTGGATGCATGGAGAAACTCTTGCTTATTATTTGCTATTTAATGTCTTTAACTACATAGATCTGGATTTTTGTAGCATTTATTCTAATCACTAACTACAGATCTAAGGAAATTGATAGCCATCTTTGATGTTATGGCTGTTTGTTATGCACAACTAAAGTGAGATTTTTTCGTACACTTCCGATTAGAATTCAGACTAACAACATATACACAATAGTCTAATGATTGAAGGAAGTTAGAAAATGATGTACATGAATTATAAGTAATCAAACATCAAAGTATTGAAGACAAAATAGCAGGATACATACGACAAGTGCTCATGGAAACATCAATGAATCTCAGGTGAGAAAAAAGCCAATAGCCACTGTATATTACTGATAAGAAGTGTTTACAATAGTAGTTTTGTAGTCAACATCATTCAACCCTATATTATTTGATAATCTACCTATTAATAGGATTAAGAATATTTACATTGGATTTTCCAACATGTCTATATCATCGAGTCTCTTTGTTGACACCTAATCTAACTATAAGAAAATTACATGGAAATAAAACTGACAACTACTAATTTTAGGACTTAGAGACCTATTAGGACTCTATAACCTATTTGTTACATCCAAAAACTTAAAGACTGCATATTTACATCGAGAAAAGTCATGTGCCCAGGTGGCATTGACCATGACCAAAACATAATTCCCACCACCAAGTCAGGAGACTTGTATTCCTACTTTTTAGGAGGTGGTGTCATGATGGATGATGAGTGTCTTCATGATGAGCTGGTGAGCTGAACAACTTTGTTGAAGACAATGCCTCCACCAAAACATTCCTCTGATTTCCTTTAACCTTTCCACGTGGCTGGATTATCCCCAATAGACCATCAAAACTTGAAAATGATACAAAAAATTCTTTGTTGCAGAAACATGGGAGTTAAGGCAAGTTCATAGCGAAAGTCTGCAACAATTTGATTTTACCCATCTCTGCCACATGTTTTCTCCCTTTGTTGTTTTGAAATTGTGTATTAAGTCAAAAGAGCTAAATACAAACTTTTACCCACCTTCATTATGCAAATACATGTGATTTATAACAAAAATACACCTACAACGAGTTCGTAGTGAATTCTGGGCTTCAAGCCTGAGATATGCTACGAACTTGCCTAATTGGCAGTAAAATTAAAAATTATCCTTCCTTCTTAAAAATTTTTGCTATGGATTTGAAAATGTTGATTCTGAATGATGCAAAAAATATTAAAAAGGTAATTTTTCCACTCTTCAAGCCTTAGAAGCTTCACCTTTGGTAGTAGGAGCTTGAGTCTCTTCAGGTTCATTTATGACTATAATTTTTAGACCTTTATTCTTTAACTCTGACTGTATCATCTCCATTTTCTCTTCTAGCTCTTTGAATTGGCTTTTAAGTTTCTTTCTCTCAGCTTGAAATCACATATTCCTCTTTCTTGTATGTTTCATTACCCTGCGTAGAGGAAGTGTCCTTTTCAACAGCTTCTTGGCATTAGTTAATGATTCATCATATTAATTGATTTTCTCATTTACCTTTTCTTTGCATTATTCCATCATTTTCTTGTCTATCTTGGCTTCCTGTAATTCCAATTTGGTTTTAATAACTTCCTCGCTGGCTTCTCTTAACTGTTCTTTTAACATCTGCACTTCAGTTTTATCAACAAATTTCTCTTTACCCTTCCTCTACTCGATGATCTCTTCTTTTTCTAGAGAAAAATCAATGATATCCTCTGCCATACATTTATTGTATTTTCCTATAACTTCAGTCCTTTTAATTTCCATGATACCTTTGGAAAGATACATCCTGGTGAGTGGTTTTCTTGGTTGAAACATAAACCCTGCATCTTCCCCTGAGAAATCAAGTTTTTTAGCAGTTATACCCTTAGTTTTCTTCCTTCTTCCTTTAATATCTACGATTTTGACCACTGGAGTCTCCTCTATGTCTATGGCTTGAAGAATATCTTCAAGGTTGCCTTTCCCAATTGCTTGGCTTCTTTTTATCCTTCCATGACTCTTCTTGCTAATATTTGGTTTGCTACTTACAAGTGTAGGCTGTGGAACTTCTGTTTCTTGTGCAGGATCTACTTCAAAATCCATGGGCTCTACAATGGGTTCAATTTCATCATCATTCACACCCTCTGTTTCAGCTACTAGTTTGCCACTCTTGCTTGAAGGAGTGGCTTTTGATTTTGTAATATTCCTAAATTAGCATACAACTAATTGGAATATTACATTTTGATTTTGCTTCTTAGTTTGAAGAATAAGAGGGTATGGAGACCAATAAATCTCCTTAGTAGGAACAAAGACACTCCTAATATGAATAGAGGTCATATAAAAGCCGGATTCAAGACCCCTATGTGTGAACAAGGGAAGAAGCATGTGGACTGGGTCAACTTTGACCAAATCAACAACGCTGGTATGGAAGTAGTGGACATTCAATGAGGGACAACGAAGTTTTGGAGGGAGATCCTTTGCATGGAAGTAGTGGCTTTAATGAGTGGGGCCAAGGGTGAGGAAGCTCACCAAGAATATAAGGAATAGGATGGAAGCCATTGTTATCATGTTTGGATTATTATTTGTTTATGGCCTGTTAAGAATTTAAGCTCTCTTCGGCTGTTTAGCTAAGATTGCAGTGTTGTTTAGCACAAGGGTGTTCTCGAGCAGGAATCCCACCTTCATCCTCGCGGGACTTAGAGTGCCTACTCAGGAGAATTTCTTGAGCATTATTTCCACATTTTGACATTTGGCCAAGCTCTATCTTTCTTCTACAATGCAATTTATGTTGAGAGATGTGCTGAGTTGCAGGGTGCAGTAGTGGAGGTTTAGTATTGGGTGCCGTATGAGCTGTTTATCAGTGGAGGAAGGTTTCCTTCCATTGGGAGGATGGTAAATAAGCCCCTTGGGCTTTATTGACATTTTTGGCATCATTCCATGGAGTATTTATCCCCTATAGTGCAGTTCAGTACATATTTGCGTTATTTTAGGGAGGAGTTGCAGGGGTGGTTGCAGTATATGTTTTGGAAGGTGATTTCTTCAGTGGAGGAGTCATCATTTCATCAAGAGGATCTATTGGAGAAGAAATATAGGATTCTACATCAACTTCAACCATATATTCTCATTTTTGTTGTTGCAGCAAACCTTCAGCCCTAGGGCTGAAGCTTACATTTGCATATTGTATGCATTTTCTAGAAACCGTCTTGGGTTATCTTGGAAAGGTGATATAGGGCCTAGATTTGTTTGTATAACATCTATTGAGGAAAATATCATTATATTTGTATCATTTTATGATATCCAGCTATAGTTATACATGTTATGACTACGTTGTAGCAGCTCTCCGACATTTTTTATTGTAGCAGCATCTCACTTTTAGGAGTGATTTTTTATGTGAGGCTTGTTTCCTCATATCATATGAATTGTGCCTCACTATTTTGTATTGATTTGCTATTATTATACATAATTTTATGGCTCCATATTGGTTACCATTTTTTATGTGTTGATTTACATTGATATTTCTAGTTTTATGTTCATATATTGTTGCTTTCCCCATTTTGGAATATTACAGTGGTATCAGAGAATAATCTTGGCTCAGCCTGTGGATGTCAGCCATTATGCTATCAGGAGAATAAGAAGAAGGAGAAAGAGATAAAAATGATGGAAGGAATGAGTTTTATCTCATCTCTTTTTATATATACAAGGGACCTCACCAAGGAGGTCAAACAAAGAAAAATGGAGAAAAGCCATGAAACCATAATAGGGTTTCAAGATGAGGAAGGTCCTTGTACTTCCTATCAGTAGAAAAAAGAACCGGTATTGTATAGAGCACTAAAGAAATACACTATGCCCTTTTCTTTTGAAGAAGAAGATAAAAGGCATGGAGATGGAGGAAACTCAGATCATGAGATTCTAAGTGAGTATCTTGTAGAATATAAATATCAATCAAGAGCTTTCAAGGAGAATCTAACTTCCCACTGTTTATTCAAATTAAAGAAGAAAGGAGACCTTGCAGCTATAGAAGAAGAAAGTATAATATATTTATATTATCTACATTTGATGGGTCATCCATATTCATAGCAAGGGCTTGGGGATTTCAGTTGGATGCATTCTTCCTACTACATCCGGTAGTAGAAAGAGTAGTTGTTGAGATTTCAGTTCTGCACCTTGAGGGTGAAGCAAACATTTGGTGGTTCAGTAATTTGAGTCATGCAAGAGTGACTGCATATGCAGATTTTATTCAAAGGCTAATCAAGAAGTTTGACAAGAAAAAATCAGAGGAGAAGAAACTTCCACCACCACTTTCTGTAGGAGCACTTGCATCAGGAGAAGGAACACTTGCACCTTTGCAAATTGGTCTCGATCTCTTGACATTTAGAGTCCCATGCACTATTCAGGAGATGCATGAGGAGGATGAGACTTATACCAGCACTGGTGCATCAGTAAAGGAGAAACCATTATCACTAGTAGTTGGGGAAGTCATCACACTGGTGGGAGGAACCCTTGTAGTAGTACAAGATGTTCCCAAACAAAACCAAGGTATGCAAATGTTTCCACTTTCTTTTATTTCATCACATCATATGCAAGGTTGTGGGGACATGCCATTGCATGACCTAGGATTAAAAAACACTGCTGATTTTGAGCAGTAGACTATCACTGCGCAGAGGACCATTGACATGATCAAGGAGGAGATATACATTCATCCTTGTATGTCATTATTGATCTGCACACAACTCTTGGGGTTGGAGTGTAGAATTTTGGAGGATAGGATGAGTATTGTCCTAAATAATATAATGTATAACTATATGTTCAACATTAATCATGATCATGAGACAACAAATGCACCATCATGGAGATCAACAACGCTGCCATGGAGTAGTAGTGATGATTTGGGGGCCCAACCATTATTGGAGCATTCCAATGACCATCCTACATGTGTAGCAGGGGATAGGCAGATGGTTGATGAGAGACATCTTATCTCCCATTATTACGATGGATCCTTCTTGATGAGCACTTCACAACTCAATGAGAATATTTTTCCTTCAGTATACTTGGATCATTATGGATTCAACATGGTCATTGATGAGTGGTCTTCATATGGAGATCTCCAAGAGGCTGCACTTCAACATCCCATGAAGTGTAGAGATATTGATTTGATTTGGGAGGATGGTATTCTCCATTGGAGGGATACCCATTTAGAGCATGATAGTAGAAACTCACCATTGGTTGGATGGGTGATGTTGATGAGCAAGAGGTTGGTGAGCCACTTGCATATCTATGACACAGGGCAGTAGGAGGCAAGGCTGCATTGGCTACTCTTGAAAGATTTTGGTCAGCATGTGACATATAATACTTTGAAAGGTATGTTGTTGGTTTTGGTTTGGAATGACACTTGCATCAGAGGAAACAAGGGGTTTGGGTGCATTGTGATGATGTGGTATTCCTCATGTCAATCATTATGTTTTCACCTCATGGTTTGTATGATGGAGCTATAAGGAGGCAACAAGATCTATTGTTGCTCTAGTTACTCTTGGGAGAGTATGGGATGATTTTCTCCCATACTTTGTACTATGATTCATAAGTGGTGGATGGAGACATCTATCACTAGGGTATGATCTTCTTGACTTGGAATTCCAAGCACAAGAAGAAGGATTGGCATGCAACACATGGGGATTTTCTCTCTAGTGACACTGATTTCATGAGGACATGCCGTGCTATCATAGAGAGATTCACTTGGGAAGGCATCAAAGAGGAGATGCACCATCACAAGAGGATATGCATGGATTATTTTGAGGAGGGACATACATATTTGATAGAGTTAAACAAAACCACTTCCTTCCTCATTAGGGATGAGAAAGAGGTTCATCATGAGCCACTTCACCGACTTTTTCAAGGTACATGGTAAGGATTGTGTTTATTTGCATCATGATTCCCCATACTATGTGCTTGTATTTATTTTCCATCCATGTACAAGTTATTGCTCCAAGATGGGAATTATTTCTTATAGACCTCATGATCCATTTGGGGACATGAGTAGTGATGGTGATATGGCCACTCCCTAGAATGTTGGGGGTATTATCTTTTGGAGTGTGCTCAGCCATGCACCCCACTCACATCATACACACCTTCTCCAAGCATGTGAGAGGATTGGAGTAGCAAGCAAGTGGTTGGGAAACCACTCATCATATCTATTATGAGGCAATTTGGAGTAAAACTGCAACGTTGCACTTGAGAGATCATTATCCTTCTCCAATTTTATATATTGCGGCAGGCCATAACTCTAATTATGATCCCATATATTGATGATGTCCTTATAATTGTTGTGGGTATGGTTGGAGAGATGACATGGATTGTGTTATTATTAGAGATGATATTATCCACATTACTTATGTTTCATATCTCAGGGAGATCATTGGACCATCCATGGTGCTACATTGGATATCTTGTTTCCTTCTGGGATGAGCCATTTGGGTAACTTGAGCACTTGGGGGTGCCTCTCTCATGAGAAGATGGGAGGAGTTTTTCTATGAATTACCATTCGAAGGGTGATTAATTTGTATGGATGATAGCTTGGAATTGAATCTCCATATGGGAACTGAAGGTTTCCCCACACTTTTCAATTCTTTCCTTACTTTTGAGTTGCTTGGGGACAAGCAACACTTGAAGGAGGATTGTAATATTCATAAATTAACACACAACTAATTGGAATATTAAATTTTGATTTTGCTTCTTGTTTGAAGAATAAGAGGTATGGAAACCCATAAATATCCTTAGTAGGAATAAAGACACTCCTAATGTGAATGGAGGTAATCTAAAATCCATATTGAAGACCCTATGTGTGAACAAGGGAAGAAGCATGGTGCAGGTCAACTTTGACCAAATCCTTGATGTTGGTATGGAAGTAGTGGACATTCAATGAGGGACAACATAGTTTTGAGGAGATCCTTTGCATGAAAGTAGTGGCATTAGTGGGGCCAAGGAGGGAAGCTCACGAAGAATATAAGGAAGAGGATGGACACCATTGTGATCATGTTTGGATTATTATTTGTTTATGGTCTATTAAGAATTTGAGCTCTCTTTAGGTTTGTTTAGCTAAGGTTGTAGTGTTGTTTTAGCTGAGTTCAATGAGAATCCAAACTTGTCAGAGGGGACTTAGAGTGCCTACTGAGGAAAGTTCTTGAGCATTATTTCCATTTGAAATTTTTTGACTCTATCTTTCTTCTACATCATTCTGGTGAGGAATGTGATAAGTTGCGAGGGGAGCAGTGGAGGTTTAGTATTGGGTGCTTTCGAGATGTTTGTTAGTGGAGGAAGGTTTCCTTCCATTGGGAGGTGGTAAAGCCCCTTGGGCTTTATTGACATTTTGGCATCGAGACGAGGGTATTTATCCCCTAGCGCGGTTCCGGTCGGATACAGGTTATTTTGAGGAGGAGTTGCGGGGGTGGTTGTAGTGTATGTTTTGGGAGAGTGAATTTCTTAGGTGGAGGAGACATCCTTTCATTTAGAGGATATATTGGAAAAGATATATAGGATTCTACATTAGCTTCAGCCATATATTCTCATTTAAATTGTTGCAACAAATCTTGACCCTTGGGCTACAACTTGTTGCATATTGTATGCATTTTCTGACACTCTTGGGTTAACTTGGAAAGGTGATATAGGGCCTAGATGTGTTTGTATAACATATATTGTGCTATATCATTATATTTGTTTCATTGTATGATCTCCAACATCTTTTATTGTAGCAACATCTCACTTTTGGGAGTGATTGTTTATGGGAGGCTTGTTTCCTCATATCATATGACTTGCGACTCACTATTTTGTATTGATTTTAATTTCTTATACATAATTTTGCATGGCTCCATATTGGTCTCCATTGTTGATGTGTTGATTTACACTTCTATTTCAGTTTTGTGTTCATATATTCTTGCTTTCCCCATTTGGGAATATTATAGATTTTGGAATATTTCTTGGTGTTAATGTATCTACCTCATAATCACCAAGAAAAGAATGTGTCGAGTCTTTGTTGAGTTTTTCAACTCCTCCAACACCAAAAGTTTGATCAAACCATGATTAGAAAGTGAAATCTCTGCGCCTGGTACGGGCAGCCGACATCACACTGAAGCTTCCTAAACAAGAAAAATGGAAGATATAGAAATTGCTTACGGTGAAGTGCAACAAGAGCCTAAAATGGTACTAATAGACCATATGGAACCTCCCTTCACATGTGAAGCAATTTTGAATTTGTATTAATTTGGATTAGTTTTCTTTAAGGTAGCTCCTTTAGTTACGGAATGTCATGTATGTCAATGTGTTCGGTTTCATAAATTCATCACGGTTTTTAAATTTTAACTTAGTGGCTTTGAACTACTCTTCTACCATCCTCGGTATCTCTATGGCTTGAGAAATTGTTTTAGGTGACACTAAAAAACTAACACCTCCCACCTTTGATGCGATGCCTATGAAATTGTTACAAATATTTTGAAACCTAGGCATGAAAACTTTGTAATTTCTCGTAGAATTTCATGCATCCAACGTGGCTGCACCAATATGGTCCTCATTGATTAAATTTAGATCCATGCGCTCATATCTTACAGGATCACATTTTTAGTTATCGTACGCATGGCCATCTCCTTAATACTATGCGCTTTGATGTCGCTGACCCCTACAAAGAAAAGAAATTGAATAACAAACGGTGCAATGAAATTTGGAATATCAGATGACGACAACAAATGTACACGAGAGGTTGAAAGAAGGATGACAAGAAACGGCTTTGAAGGTGAATTTAAAAGGTGAAATTTGAATATGGGAGGATAATGACAAATGGGAGGAGTTAAGTGTAATGATGAGTACTACTTATGATTACACATGTTGAATGAATCTACTAACCAATCACGTGACCTTAGATTGACCTTGAACCTCTAAAGAGGTGGCTTTATATAATTCACATCGGTGAAAAAAAAACATGATTCCGCAATGGTTTACGACATAAATCACAGCTGATTCGCTACGGTGCTTAGGTGAATCATTAGAGAAAATAGCACATTTTTAGTTATATTCACGAAAACTCGGAGAGAAAAGATAAACGGTGGCCACTATGGGATTTGTAAACCAATGCATACTTAGACCTTTGGTCGATTTTGATGAATTTTACTATGATGACATGACGATTGGGACTTTATAAAGTTGGGATAACCCCTTCATAAGATTTCATCAAATTCATAGACAGTTTTTGTAAGGACAAATGAAACCTATCCTAAATGACTCTACTAATCAAAATAAAACTTTATTTTTGATAGAAGATATATTATTTATGGGGGGATTGTGTGTGTGGTTGTCTCATGCATGGATGTTTCTATGTGGAGGGATGTTGGATGAAGTGCATATGCATGTTGATATATACTTGTCCTGCTCATATTATGATGATGTTGCATATTATGATTTATGATTTCTTATGATGGATTGTTTCTTGATTGCTAGAGGTGTTGGTTGGTATTTTTCTACTGAATTTTGATTGGATATATATGCTATGATGCTTGCATGGATTAGTTTTGAGATGCATTATATTTCATCCATGTAGAGAGATGTATTTCTCCAGTGTTCTTATTTCTTTGTTCTGCTTCCTATTTCCTTATGGAGTTGACCCTTTTCCATTAATTTCAAAGGGAAAGGTTGAAGAGAATTTTTATGGATAGAGATCAGCACTTGTTTAATGAGGTTTACATCAATGCCAAAGTGGGAGTTTGTTGGCATTGATGTCAACAAAGTCATGTTCATGATCATAATTTTCATACACATGTGTGATGGACATTGAATTGGTGTTCCTATTAGTTGGCATTTATGTATTGATAGTGAGAAGAATTTTGTGTTGGCATTGATGTCAACTCTGGGAGTCATGCACTTATGTCAATGCCATTAAGATGCATATTGAAGGACCATGGTGTGTGTACGCTTGTGTGTTGGCATTGATGGAGCTTGATGGTATTGGATGATTTGGAATGTGGTTTCAAGTGTATTTATGGAAATTTCATGATGGTTTTATGATGCTTACACAGAAAATGAGGCTTCTTCATGTGTTGATCGGAGATACATCTGTTTTAGAGATGGTTCATGGCACACTAGTTAGGTTTCAACTACGTCCTCATTAGGTATTCATGTATATGCCTATGCGGATGAATTGTAGTAGTGATGTGATAGATTCATGATGCGCTAAAAATATGTTTGTGGGTCGGCAGGAGGTGTTGTAGCATGTGGTGAAGTTTGATGGAGAGTGGACGACTTAGTAATACTTTCCAACATTTGCTGACCCTTCTAGGTCAACCAGTGACACTTGGAGGGATTTTTTGATCCAATTGATGAGGTGTCGAGAGGCCATGTTAGAGGTCTAGAGACTAATAATGATGTAGGGGAAGGTGATCCTATAGGTAGTGAAGGACCTAAGATGGAAAAGGGGATTGATGGTTCCCTGAAGTTCATCATAGTCGCATGCACATGACTGGGGTGGATGGAAAACCATAGTCACATGGAGACAATATTAAGGGAGAGATTATGGCTCCACGGGTACCAAATTAACATTTATAGAGTGAAATTAGATAATAAATTTATCGATATTTCCTCCACATTCCTTGCGTTGTTCAAAAGCAATTTTTTTTGGGAAATTCCCAAGGCTTCCGGAAAAGTGAAAAATGTACGAAATGGTTTGAAAAGGTCCTCTCATGATGTGAATGCCTTTGAGTGTGCACTATTAATGACCTTAGTGCATTGATTTGGTCAATTTTTTTACCTTTGATTCTATCCACAAGTTTAATTTTTCCCTACATGTTTTATATTCATGCATTTGTGATATTTGTGATTATGATCATGTTAGATGTTGTATGTATGTGTGGAGAGAAGGAAGAATAGTGAGACTATTCTTCGGATCTAGAAGTAGAGAATATATGATTCAATATATGAGTTAGTGACTTAATAATGAGAGAATCGACATGATTCGGTATAGATTAGAGTGGGCTTGTTGGAGTTGAGTTTGCTTTGATGAGTTGTGTATCTTTCTTTGGGTAGAGTTTTTGATAGTGATTCTCACACTTATTTAGTAGGAGATGTGATGCATGTAGCACATCCACCATGTGTCTTATGATGTTATATGTATTATTCAACATTCTATTGTTGTGAGGATATGATATTTAGATTTGTGTCGACACGGTTGTTTTCCAGAGCACATATTTTGTGCATTGTTTCTTTAATTTGATGATGAGTCTTGATGTTAAGGCTTGTAGTTCTGTTTGATTCGGAGTTGACCATAGTTTCTTTGGATCCATTTTGAAAATGAAAGGAGATGCATGGATGTGATGAGTAGTAAGTCCATGGAGGTGGAGTAGTGATGGTGAAGCTTCAATGAAAGGAAGAAGTTTTTCAATCCAATAGTGGTTGGATAGTCAATGGTAGTTGGGAGAGAATCGATTGATCATGGTGGCCTTCAATGGATGGTAGTGGCTAGTCTTGTAGAGCATAGTATTAGGTTGATCTAGTAGTATCGAGTATCCTGCTTGATACATGTGTGCAATTCTAGTGATGTCGAGTATTGTGAGTTCTTTGAGTGAATACATGTGTGCAATAATTAAAGTAATAAGCGAAAAATATTGTATATAAGATACTATTTGATTCACCCCATATTAGTAGTACTCAAAGGTTCAAATAACATGCTACAATGATTCCTTATCGATACCAAACTTGTCAATGATGGGCAACACAAGCAGAACGTACTGCTTGTTGAACATGGTCTTTCTATTGATTTGGTCTAGTTTTTTATATTATTCGTCATGAAGTTTTGGGTGATCCCACCAGCGAAGGAAAAGTTAATCAGGTAGAAGTAGAGCAAAGTCCGCAATACCGTTCGGACCCATTGAATCTTTATCGAGATAGTAAAATCACGAAAGAGGGTGAGGTGGAAATCAATATTAACAATTAGAGCATTAGTTAATCTTCAAATTATTATGATGTTTGTACAATGATGAAAAGCAGAACTGTCTTTGATTTTAAAGGTAGAAACCCTCTAGGTAAAACCACTAATGCTTTTCATCAATTTCTTTAATATTTCAACTCAATTAAATAAAACAACTTCCTGAATCAAAACATTCTTCTCTAGCTCACCTTTGGATGGGTAGCTCCAATGTGGGATGTGATAGTCTGTTGGAATGGATACCCCAACACCAGTGTTACAAACTCTCCTAACACCTACCACCTATGAAGAATAAAATAAGAATGGACTCTTGTGCTTAAGGAAAATGGTCCCTTTACAATAAATATGAATGGTGTACAGAGAAATAATACTGGATATGATATGAACGTTTTGTTTAACTTTAATGAACATGAGTCCTGGACATCCCAAACAACACTCTTCATTGTTGGTGAGATAGACACTAGTACCAGTTTTAAATAATGTATTTACAATGACTGTGTACAAAGAATACACACTTCTGTCGTTGTGTGGGCCATGCTTACATGAACTTCATGAGTGAAAATTCTTCTTTTGTTATACCTTGGTTATACTCATATCACTTCTTTCTTCCCCTCTTCTGCTTTCTTAGCTGGGTTTTACGCAACGTGAAAAGTGCGGTTAAGCACAACACAGCCTTCGACAACACATGGAATCCTGACTTTTTCTTGTATGGGAGCTACAGTGGATACGGTGTGTCTGTTATTCAGATCCTCAATATACGATTTCAGATAATAGTTTTCTCTAATTTTCTTTCAATGCCTGGGTTAAATAATTGGATTTCTTCAGAGAGAGTTATGCCAATCTCTCCTGACATTTCTGCATTAATGCCTGGATTGTTTCGTATAACATATATAAACGTGTATGTCATCCTTTATTCTTCATTGACTCTAAGGCCAGGTAGAAGAAAAATTAAATAACGCACTATCTGTAATTTTTGTAAATTAATCAGAATACTGGAAGGAGAAATTCTTCAGTCGAATTTTCAAGGTCTATATACTTTGGAATCATTTTAAAACTGCAAAAACACTGACACCACAAATCATATCTCCATTTTACACATGGTAAAAGTACCTGCAATGGCTCCTCAAGATTTCAAAAGCTTTGTACCTCTTAACCATTTTCAGCTTTCTTTACTTTCAGTAAAAAAAATTTAGGGAAATGAAAATTTTTTGATAGGCTGTTTTAGGATTGGCAGAATCACACTTTCAGGAGGAAGTAGTCTGATTTTGTATAAATATTTGATTGGGGAAGACTGTAGGGAATGTGGGAGGGATTTTGGACTTGAAAAATGTTAATTATGAATTTTCAATGACCCATGCCACTTCTGGGGTTTGTCTCCCTGCTTTGGGGGTACAATCTTCAAACATGAACATACCTCAAATTATTGAAAATTACATGGTGCCTGCTATCAGCAAAACATCTAAACCACAGTAAAATTTATCAAATAAATTAGACAGAATAATAATTTGGTGGTGAAATACCATAATCACAGGTTCAGCATGGACTTCTTAGGGTTGTCATTGACATGCTGTCAACAAATCTACTGCCCTGGCATTGGTGGCAACACAAAATGCACTCCCTATAATGACACCTCCTTCCTATTATTCTCTCATTTCTAGTATCAATATAAAGATACTTCTATAAAACATGACACTCTTTATATGGACTGTACACTCACTCCCCTTCACATTTTATCATGGCTGGACTGTGGTAGATCTGTAGCTACTCCCAACTATGTTCTAAAAGAAAAATATGTAAATAGAACAGAATAAATACAATGAAAGATATTAATGCGGTGAATATTTAATATATGGATTTCCTTTTGATGCTGGCTTGGAATATTTCCATATAAATTCATACATAATAAATTGAGAGGGTACATTATAGAGAACTACAATCATGGTCTTCTTATTTTTTATTAAAATACTAGTCAATTAGTCTCACTCAGTTACAATACTTCTTATTGAATGAGGATGGGTTTTATAAATCTTATTCAATTCTAGACATTTTCATGATGTAGCCATTAAAATTAAATATTCACTCTCTTCATGACCTCTTGAGCTAAAATATCATCGTCATAAATAGAACATCTAGAAATCCTTTACTGTATAAACAATATGCATGGTTGGTCTAATAATTGCTACCAATTAATGTATCAATATCTTTAAGCTATTAGACAATAGCTAATTTATTATCATTCATCGTTGTAACTCATTTCATAAACCACAATTTCACCATACATACTAAGTTTCACATTCCATGGGTTGAATAAGTATTGTGTATTATTGATCCATTTCATCCAGCTCTTAAATGATTAGTTCATTTATATTAATGAATAATTCTTGGCTAGAAAGCATCTTCCTTTAAAGGTGACGAATTTTGGAATCTATAACATTTGAAGATCCATCATTTCAAGGATATGGTTCCATCTGTTAAACTATATTTCGGAGATACAAATTTCCTTCTGTCTGGATCATATCGTTAAACCGACCACTATCAACACCACATCTTGTAGTTCTTTTAGGCATGAGCAAACACAATTATCATTCTTCTTGCTTGTAACAAATGAATTTCTTTGGCTTTTCAGCTCTCATTGGAGGTTTTCAAGTCTCTGGGTCTTTAGCTATGTGTCCAGTTTGTTGGTAAATGTTATTTCTTCATCTTAAATCATGGTGTTCCCATTTTGAACACAGGGTTCCATATTTATAGGTCTCTGGAATTGTGTTAGTTTCTAAGGTACGTGTGAAATTACTCTGACTTTATGAACCCAATTTTCCATGAATAGCAGGTAACCCATAAAAAACATGTTTAGTGCTGGATAAATTTCTTCCGAGGAGTATCTTCATTGTTCATCATGAATACTTAAACACAAGTGAAGTGCCATGCATGTTTTGGATCCTGTCGAGTTCATTATATTTTGTTGTGGGATGTTGCTTCTTAACTGTTACTTTGTAACAATGGGTTTTTGGGTTGTGAGATCCCATTGATTATTGAGTAGTTTCTTTATTAACACTTAATTGTTAGCATAGTTTGGATAGTTTTCACTTTCTTGTTTTCTCACTCTGACAGGAACTAGCAGCTAATTCTTCCTTTCTTAGTTTGCTAGTTCAATTCTTTTTAGTGACTCTTCAATACATTTGTTTTTAACTTGCTAATTTAGGACTTGGTTTTGTATCATTCTTAAAGTGGTAGGTTCTCTCTTCTCTTTCAGGTCTTTGCTGTTGATTGCTTTATGTAAGAAATTATTTATGGTCCATCTGTTCTTCTTCGTTGTTTGATACCTCTTGTTGTTGTGTGCTTCATAAATAATACTCTCTCTTCCTTCTTTCTTAATTTATCATTATCTTCCTTGAATAATAAACTATCTTTTTATTAAAGAATTTCTTTGGATCCTTCACTTGGTAAAAATTTCTGCTTTCATTTCTTTTGAGTTGCCATTACTTCTTTTTTTGGACATTTGCTACAAAATTCCACAACTCAATACAGGCGATATATCATTGAAGTTTACGCTGAATTGTCCCTTAATTTTTCAGTTTTCTCCAGTAAATGCTTATATTCTTCATGAGAAAGAACTACTGTCATCTCGCCTATTCCATATAGGTATATCCTTTCATTTCAATAAGTTGTTTTTATCATAATGGTTTTCCTTTGATACAAATGAGCATTAAGTTTCGATTTGACCACCCTTTTCTTCATCAATCTCATTTCATGTAACTGTGAGAACTTCATTATGAATTAACTATTATGGGACAACAGAAGTAGAACGTGTCACTATGGTGAAGTTGAATGCTACTAGATTTAGATCTCCACAAATAGTTCAAGATATTTCGTATAATGATCATTTCAATCATTGAACTCCCAGATATATTCCCGATATTGGATTTATTTCCATCAACATATTGATATCAATAAATGTACAAATACTTCTTTCATTTTAGGTGCTCGGTATACCTCTATCAACAATATATCATATGATTTGATTACCATACCTTTATTCAACATCAACACGTTTTTAATGATGCACAACTAACTTACCATTTGATTATCTGATCCATATCATATGTTGCTGCTGCACGTCATTACAATTCATTGCAGCAATTCGCTGCGATTAATTGCAATCATTTGAATAGTGTCTACTTAGTAACTTATGCCGAAGATGAACTCATTTGTTGTATACAAATTATCAATTAACAAGTGAATTTGGAGGTATATGTGGTATGCTCATGATACCTTCAATTATTAAAGCGCAGCAATTCGTTCAACTCGATACAAATTATTGAAATATTGAGAGGATGAATGGTGTTCCTTTTCAATTAGAGCATTAGTTAATCGCCCTAAATTAAATATCAGTGTTTAGTAAATGATGACAAAACGAGAAGACAAAATACTACACAGAAGTTTTAAGTGGAAAAACCCTTGAGACGAAGCAATACACCTTTAATAATTCTTTAATATTAAACAAGTTGAAAATAAAGCTCAACTTCCTAAAGTCTAGAAAACATTCTTATCAAAATCCCATAGATGGATCAAATATACGAGATTCTTGATACAGTCAACCAATCGTTACTTTACTTTTGATGATACAACTTATTTCAACTTTCTTTCTCTACCTATGAAGACTAAATGAATGGACTCAGTATGGAAAAATGGTCCCTTTATGATGTGAAAGATGTGAAGAAGATGTCACTGAACCATAACTTGGCTTTGACCTGACCATACTAAGCAGGTAGTCCTGGAACCTCGCCACCTCTTCAACCCTTGGTAGATAGACACTAATACAATTTTACAATACATTATAGTGACTTAAGTACAAAGTCATACAATGATTATATACGATGCTTCCCTTAAAACTTCCTGCATCGGGTGAACTTTCATCGCTAATTATATGGTTACTACTATTATATTATTACCTCTTCTGCATTGCTTTGATTTTTCAATGAAAAATCTAAGTTATTTTGTTGCTCAATAACTTTATGATATAACATAACACTTCTGAACTAGAAATTGAATACAGGTATGTCTCACTATTTTTAGTCCTCAATAATTTGATTTTCATTCTTGTAAGTAATTCCTCTCAAAATTAATATTTTCCAATACCTCAGTTGGTAATTTGGATTATTAAAGGAAGGTTATATTAATCTCTCTGGTACTAAATATCGGATTGTTTCATATAAAAAAGCACATATATCGCGTGCCATAATAATATTAATTTTAATTTAAATACGGGTAGATAAGAGAAATAAATATTCTGTATCACCACCAATTTTGTAAAATTTAATCCGATACTCGGAAAAGTTGTGATGAATTATACAGGTCACTTCATGCAAGATACGTTCAAAACTTGAAAACATTTATAGAAATCCTGTCTCCAAAATTTTACACATAGACTAAGTTTTAAACAAGCTTCCTCAGTTTCAGAAACACAGCATAACAATAATTTATAAACACTGCTTTAATGGAAAAAAAATTTGAACGAAAAATTAAGATGACCTATTTGGATAGGCCGAATACTGAGAGGAAATGATCACAATTTATAAATGCTTAAGTTGAAGGCTGTAAAGAAGATATTGGAAAGTTTTGAACTTAAAGAAAATATTAATTAGACTTTTCAGTGACCTTTAACATGGGTTTGTCCCCTGTTTAAAGTTCAGCTTCAGCTGTGGACTATCTCCTCAGCCCCAGAAAAATTACGTGGTCGTGCCATATATCAATGGAAACATCTTCGACAATGAAAACCATCAAAATAAATATTGAACCGAAATATATGTATCTAGTTGGTGGAGTTAAAATACCGTAAATACGGGTTCATACTGGTGTACCCGGTTGAGCATCAATAAATAACGGTACAGTCCAACAATCTCCCCTTTGTTTGATGGTCGTAACCTACAGTACTCCCCTCGCAGTCATGACACCTCCTTCCTGTGTTCTCTCTGGCTGAAATCAATACATAAAGGTAACTCCCCTAATTCATCCTCTGTGAGGCTGTCACAGACTTCCTCCCAGACACTGATCACCTGGGCAGGTGTCCTGCTTCCTCCCCCTTCCTCATTACGAAAAAAGGAAAATATGTGACAGAGAACTTGGGGCCAGCTTGCAGGCAGAAGATATTTAATGCGGTGAATATTTAATATGTGATTCTTTTGATCACCCATGGAATCTTTCTGTGTCCAAGTGCTTGCACATAACATGGTTAGGAGGCCATTTACATATGAAGACTACTAAATGTTGAATCATGCAACATTCATACGTATTGAATGTGATGGTCTATGCTCAATTTACCTTCTTGCCATTAGAGTAAGGATGGGTTTAATCTTCCATTTAAATTTCTTGAGCATTCCTTGATGTGCTTGGTAACAATTAAATATTCTTTTTCTCTTCAGAATGTTTAGAAACCTAAAAATATAATTCTACATTGAACACATCACAATCACCCACCTTTGTATGTTTCTTATAGATAATCATCATTATACCAAATTATTGTATCAATATATTTTAGTGACTGAACATTGTTAGTTGTTACAATAAGAACATATGTATATGTTTATTGCTTTCATTCATGTAACCATAATTTCACCACCATAACGCTGTAATTTCATTTCATGAGGTTGAATAGTATTATTATTGTAGTCTTTGTTGTCCATGTAGCGGTGTGATTCATTTTCCTTAATAAAGACATTCTTGGCTGACGTCTTTCCTTGATGAGCAGGTACACAGATACTATAACATTTGAAGAATCCATCCATTCCAGATATGGTTCCATCCTTCTTCTCTTTAAGACAAATTTCATCTATCCAGGTCCATGTCAATTTCCATTTATTTTATCAACATACCACCTGTTTTCCTTTTAGTGGAGAAAGTGAGAACACAATTATCATTCTTCTTCTTCTTGCTGTGTTAGTTAAATTCTGTGGCTTAAATGTTCATAGATTTTCGTCTGCAGTCTTGCTTTCATATTAAGTTTGTATAACATTCAATATTATTTCTTAAATTTTAAATCTATTAGTATTTGGCTGAGCACAGTTCTCTTTATGAATCTCTTTAGAATCCATGTTGGTTTCCTAGTGCAGTATGACATTCTACAAGCTTTATGACCAAGTACCACATGAATAACGATGTATATCTCATTTAGTACGTCAGTAATTTACGTGAGAGTATCTTCAAAACATTCTTGTGAATCTGTCCAGTGAAATCTGTTATGTAAATCTCTTGATTCCATTTAATATGTTCATTTATGAAGAGGTCACCTTTATTCTTCTTGTAACAGTGCAGTTTCTCGTTGTAAGATCATTGTTATTGATGAGTTCTTAATTCATAGGCTTTTAGCCTTAGTTTGGATAGTTTTCCTTTCTTCAGCCTCACATGAGCTGATTCCCTTGACTTCATTCATTCTTCCATTTCTTGGGTTGCTTTATTCTAACTTCTTTTGAAGTGACTCTTCAATAAATTTGTGTTCTTTGAACACTCAATTTTGAGACCTTGAACATGTTATTTCAGAGTATTGAGACATATATTCTACTTTTAGAAAGTCCTTTTATATTTTAGTTGATTTCTCATAAAATTATTTCTGTAGTTAATATTCTTATTCATTGTTTGATACCTCTTGTTTCATTGGTATGGCCATGAACAATACTCTCGTTATTTCTTCTTCTTTCATCCATTTCTTCATGGGATGATGAGCTATCCTTTCTTTAAAGGGTTCTTTGAATCTGCTTGTTAAATTTCCAAAGCCTTTATTTCTTCAGAGTTGCCATTACTTCTTTTTAGGACCTTTTGTAAATTCTTTGTGCTGTCATTGGCTATATCAATGAATTTATGTGAGATTCGTTTACTTTTTTTTTTTTTTTTTATTTTAATTTTTCTGAAACAGAGTAAACACTCTGTGTCTTCAGAAGAACTATTATCATCTTCTGCCTTTGGGTGCATGCTCATTTCAATGTAGGTTGGACATTATTGTTCTTTGAACATTCTCTGTAAAGCAGTAGATTCTGATTTTGATACCACTTTTCTTCATCAAGTCTCATTTCATGTAGAACTCCATGCTAGTTATTTCCTTCTTTAAGTTTAATCCAGTTTACTGAACAGCATTCTGTGACAAATTTTATTTGGTTGATTCTCACTGTGCGTTCTAAGAATATTTGTGTGCTCATCCAGTATTATAATCTGTTGTTTCTCCCAATTCTTCTAGATCATGACCATTCATTTCATATTGGGCTGTAAAATGATATTGAAATCTTCTTTCATTTGAGTTATCAGGCATGACATCTGTTTTTATATTTGAAGCCTTTTCTTCTTCCAGTGAGTCACCTACATACATATATTCTCAAGCTTGTCCACATACATTTTTAGTGATTTACAACCCAACACCTTATGATAAGCGAGATTCAATAAGTCCACTAATAATAATATTCTTTTTCTTTTGCATCATTTACCAAATTCTTCTTACCTTGTTCATCACGGTTGATCTAAATCCATTTTATTGGTGTCCCATACTTCATGTGCCAAAAAGATAGTTACCTCATTCTTCCATTCCAGTGCATAATTATTTCATTGAATGAAATTTTATACCATTATTGGTATGCTCCATGACCACTACTCTGATTGTTAAGCTGTAATGAAGAACAAGCTACGTGCAATTGTTGGAAACATTGAAAAGGAGAGGGTGAATGGAGGTATTCTTTCCAATTTGTATTGAATTTAATCTTCATTAGTACTAGGTGTTTGTACATTAAAGGCTTAAAAACAAGAGAACACAAATGCACACAACACAAGGTGAAACCCTTGGAATAAAGCCACCTCCCCTTTCTAATAATTCTTACAATATTCAACTCCAATTGAAAATAGCTCCAACTTCCTAGAATCTGAAAGATTCTTCTCCATCTCCCCTTGGATGGATCACTTGATTCCCAATATTCTTCAGTAGTCAACTAAGCGAGATGCCCCAACACCCGATAAGGACACAACTCACCCTAAGCACACACCACCACTATGAAGAATAAATAAAGATGGACTCTCGTACCGGGAAAATGGTCCACTTTACAATGATGTAGAATGATGTGAAAGATATACTGCTAGACCATAGCAACTTTGACACAACCTAATATTGATCTGAACCTACAGCAAGTTTGCCTCATCTTCAACCCACATGTGAGATAGACATATTACCATTTTTACAATAATGTATTTACAACAATGACATTACAAAGATACCTTTTATTGATTGTATCACAGTCATACATGAAACTTCATATGATGAACTTATTGCTACCTTATTTATGCACCTTGGTTGCTTCTCTTGTCATACTACCCTCTTATGCACCTTTCTTTCTTCTAGTAGAAAGTCTGGTCCTTTTAGCCTGCTTCTTGTGATCTAGCTTTCTTGCCTTCTAGAACTCGATATTAGTCATTATCTTTGATATTTGGATCCTCATCATCGTTTTAGTCTTGTATTATTCTGTGATTCATATTTCCAATGCCATAGTTAAAATTTAATTTAGGTTAAAGTTATACTAATCTCTCTGGCCCCTATAATTATGAACATTTCAATGAGAGGAAGGCACTTATGCAACATATTACGATGTCATTTTCTTCATTTAGCTCTAAAGTGAGCAAATATCGGACTATTCAATATCTAGACTTTTGAGCCCAATCGTTTTCTATGGAAGGATGATGGAATTCTAGGTCACTCTTTGGATAATTTAGAGCCTGTTGACTATCAGATCCTCTCCAAAGAACGACATATGATCTAAATTTTCAACATCTTCTGGACCGCAGCAACATTACTAGGTACTCTTGAACTGTGAAAACGTTAGAAGTAAAATTCCCGTCTTCATTTGGGATGGCCCGATCCGCTACCTAGGAGAAGCGGGATGTGTATCATATATTAGCAAACAGGGCTGTAGAAGACATGGAGGTTTGAACTAAAGAATATGGTGTTTTCATGTGCTACAACTACATGGACAATATAGCGAGTACGAGCTAAAACCTTGATACTCTCTCAGCGTACGAAGGTTCTTGCTCTTCTCGCTGGCTGGAAATATCTCAATAGTAAAACCATGAAAATATTGATCCAGATATATTAATTTGGATAAGAAAATCCAATACAATATTGATTGTACAGGTGCTATGGGTTGAAACGTCGTAACTATTGCAGATCAACATGAACCTTTATTCATCAGATGAATACTAGTCTCGTGGAAAGATGAATTGATATTCTTGAATTATTGAATGTTGACAGTGTGAAGGTTTCTGCACTAAGTATATATGAGCTCTCAGATCTGGAGTTAATGAATACTCTTGGTGCAATCAGTGACAATCTTGAGTTCTCAAAGGTTGTTATATACATCCATGCAAAGTACTTTGATATATGATGTTATGTTGGATAGCATTTTATTATGATTAAACAGCTTAGTTGGGCGACAGTTGACTGTAAGAAAAGTCATAGCTAAATGGCAAAACATCTTTGTTCCTATTACTGAATCCAAATCCTTAACATATGATTATGGTGCTACTGCTGATACAGGTCGTGGTCTGTGTTAAAATCAAATTACTAGATAACAATACAATATCTCAGCATAAACTAGAATCTGTTAATCTGAGCTTAAAACAATCGTTGAGATGATCTTCTTTGGCTCCCTACTCTATAGAGTGCAGACCCAATTTCATTTGCCTCCCTCTGACAGACAGGACTTTGCTCTTATTAGTCCTTCTGTAGGAACCATTCTTTCAGGGACATTGGTGACTCTGTTTCAGACACAGTTGGACCTGAAACCAACTCTGGATGGTTTGTAGGTGGGAAATTTGAGAGAACAAGTTAATGACAGACACATTGGAGACACTGAGCCAGAGATGGAAAGAATGGACAGAAAGATTGAGATGCTTGGTAGGAAAATCCTGATGCAAATCCAACAGAAAGTGGAAGATGTGCCTCCAGGAAGATCCTTATTTTATTCTGTGGCTATTAAAACCAGGGAGTGTACAGAGCTGCAGCAGATTTCAGTCTTGGAAGGGCAGATGGGTGAAAAAGTAAGACAGACTAAATCAGTGATTAGAAAGATTGATACTTTATCTATTTGCGGTAGATCCTTGGGTGGAAAGTGTGATAGAAGGATTTATGACGGAGATTTAGAGGTGGGCAATTTGTGTCTACGGCGGAGATGAAGGTTCTTCAGGGTTTCGGGGTGGACACATGGAGCTCACATTTCATTAGATAATAGCCAATAGAAAGTGCATGAATATATAGAATGAATGAGCTGATAAAAGTAGAAGTGCAATCCAGAGTGGTAAATATCATTGTCAGAGGAGGCAGTTTATCCTGGATCAATGAACAGTCTTCCCGCACTGGCTCTCAGTCTAATGCCACCATCGGACCCTCCTTAGAGGGAGTAGGGGTTTCCTCTTTGCAGGAAAGTAGTATAACCTCCACATGAAACTACCTTCAAGTGGGGATGAAAATCAATGAATAGTTTGGTTGTGTGAGATGGAAATATGGATTGCCACGAGGTAGTAATAATATAGTGCTTCCTGAAAAGGGAGAACTATCCCTTGTGGGAGACTGTGGGACATGCCTCTCAGAACATGACCAACATGTGAATGTGACCATTGAAGAGATTAAAATTTATTTGAAATAACAATTCAAGCCTAAGTCCTACTCTCGGATCGTGAACGATCTAGAATTCAAGCAAGGACCATTGGAGTACGTATGACTGATCAATGGCTAAAGAAGGTAATTAAGAGAAGGAGGATTTACACGTATGATGGCAGATTGTACACAAAATGGTTGTTTCATGTTTTTTCCTAAGTGCTGCCAATGGGTCATCAAACCATTAAATTAGAATTAGGAGAAGGCCTTGGAGGATTCTATGTTGGAGGCGTAGCAAGGATGAAACCTAGTTGAGGTACAACAAATATAAAGGTCGGCTAGGAAAAATGCACATGGAGATATAGAAGATACGGAAGGTAGGAATAGAGGCTAGCCCTAAAAGGTGGTGCATACGATGCGGTGGACGCGCCACACCAAGAATGTGTCCTCCCCAGCGCGAGACTATGCGAGGGGTGAGGGGACCCGGCCGTTGCATCCTAGGAAAGGTGCAGGGCCAAGTGGGCTAGTGCTATGGTACGATGATTATCACGTTCTTTCGTTGCACGATACTAACCACCCCTTTTACCTTTTCACATATTCCCCATAAATAAAGCAAAAATGGTGCGGAGTTCTCTGAATCCTTCTAGGCCATGATGGGCGAAGCCCAGCCAGGACTTATGATTTGATGATAGACGGAAACCTATATAGGGTACAATCAAGCCACTTCTTTACAAAGATCCTTTGGGTTGGGTGGCTCCCCTGGCTAGGGAGCAGGGGTGGGGGCGGTGGAAGCGCAAGTAGGGGAGAGGATAAGCGATTTTCTATAAATATGGGGAAATAGGGTAATTTGCAACGAGATTTCCACTGTGAACCCTGCGAGATAATCACAGGATAATGTAGACAATTGGATCATGTGATTGAATATTTTTCGATTCTGATAGCCAAGATGCGGGAAGCAACAAACACCTACGCGAGAATGTACAAAGGGTGAGGCGGAACCTTTAGATGAAGGACCAAGCGTTAATGTGATAACACGCGGTGGCATGGCCGCAGAGGGCCTTTGGAGAGAATTTGAGTAAAGCCTCTAGAAAATAAGGTTTGGACTTACAAAAGGAAAGGAAACGCGCGCAGCTTGTCGGGACTTCGCTAAGGCATGGAATCTAACCCACAAGCCTCGGCGGCCTCAAGGCAGATGAGGGAAGTTAAATCATTCATGCGAGTGTGTGTATGGGCTTCTTTGCGCAACCAACGGGCCATAGAAAGCCTCCAAGCTTTAATAGATAGTTGTGCGGAGAACGCCCCAACCATGGAAGTTAAGGGTGTGCACAAACTATAAGCATAAGAAATACCTTGGAAGGGAGATGCGGTTGGTAATATGATTGGTGATTACGAATGGATCGGAGTTATTCTAGACCTAGGATCAAATGTGAACATACTACCTAAACAAACTTTGCGGCGAATGGGAAAACCTAAGTTGGAATGGTCCACTATCTAGGCGCACAGCCCAATCAACAGCAGCATAAGATATCCCGTTGGGAAGAATATGTTCAAGATCGTAGGTAGATATTGCGGAGTTAAGGTCAGGGATGACTTCAGATTCATTCGGATTGTCGAAGATACGGACCCCTATCCTACCCTCTAAGTTGGGTAAGGCCATTGATATGGGTGGTATTATCAATTTAAGAGAAGCATGGTGTTTGAAAGTGAAGGAAAATGGGTGATCGTACCACTAGACCCCTTGAGGAAGGAGAAAGGTATACAAAGCTAGTATGTGAGGAAGAGGAGGTGGATCACATCTATAGGATTAGCTACGAGGACGAATGTTTGGATCAATCCTATAGTAGATGGTGTAGGTTGTTGGGAAAAAAACGGCAGATATACTCAGTTCCGAAATGAAGATAGAAAAATGGCGAAGCAGAAGCTTGCATGATGTCTCTTTGCTATCACGTACGCAAATTACAAGGGAGATGCTGCATATCCTCGGAGAATAGAAGCCCTAATTTGATGGTTTTCGGTAGTATAAAAGATGTTTTAAGAATATTTAAGCTAAGGTTCCCGGAGAATGAAGGCTATGAATACCAGCACTGGCTATGCACGCAACACACAACGAGATGGTGGGACATGCATAAAGGGGCATTCAGGATTAGGAGGAATGTTGGGATATGATGATCCTACGATTTGAGCCTTCGTGGAAATGTATGCGTCAATATATTTCTTGGCCAGGATCCTGGTGTTTGCACGGATGGAAAAATGGTGGGATCGCACTACGAGGAAGAGTGGGTTCACTTGTTTATTCATTCCTTGGGGACATTACCCTTGCATGGTACTTAGATGCGAGCTACATCAACGCACTCGCCATTGGGAAACCTTAAAGGATAAGATTTATGGGGACATTCGAGTTAACGAGAAGGATCGAGCGCTTGAAGAAGCTCTACGAGGATGTAGATACCTTTGTATTTGGGGAATCCGGCCCCTACGCAAATTGGAGATACCCACATAGGAAAAAATACAAGATATTTTCAATTGCCGCAATATCACCATAGAAGAATGTGATGAAGATGCGTGTAATTTTCGATCCTAGAATCGGAGGGAGCGTGTAGTTGCGAGGACCTCAGATTTTACTTGTGGATGTTACGAAGCCGCTAAAGTTGCAAGGAGTTAACATTGGCACGGAAGAGCAACCCAAAGTTGGCTAAAATTGGGGATGCGGGATGATGAGACGGTAGGAAAGGTTGTGGAACTACTCACAAGATATTAAGACTTATTTACGACAAAGTTTCGGAAGCAGGGAACACGGTGGACTTAGGGGTTATGCGCATCACCTTTGAAACCAAATGCACGCCTGTAAAGCGGCGCCTTCTCATATGAACCCTAAGTATAAGCGAGAAGGTTGGAGAAGAAATCGATAAAATGCTCACCGCGAGTGTCATCGAACAGTAAGAAGAAGAAAAGATGAAGGGGAAATGCTGCCGCCATGAGTTGCATGGTGAATAATGCATACATGATCCTTTTCCAACACCATTCTCCGATGAGATCTGGATGGCGGGGAGGCCGAGGCTGACCTTCATTACTAATGGGTTCTCGGGGTACCATCGGATCAAAATCACACACGAGATACGGTAAAACTACATTCGCTACGAATGGGGATCCCTTCAGTATACGGTCATGCCATTTGGACTAAAAATGCCTACTTTCCTTCTTCTCGCGAGTAGTATTCGTATTGTTCAAAGAGTTCATCCATAAATTTCTGGAGGTATACTTTGATGATTAGTATCTTTAGCTTAGTAAAGATGCACGTTTCAAACTTGCACATGATGTTGGATGCCGTTCAATGCAGTTTCCTTGAATATCAAAGAGTGCCTTTTGTGTATCTTAAAATCTTGCTGGACTTGCAGTTTGCCGACAAAGGGCTAATGGTGGACCCTACGAAAGTTGGAAGTGTGTCCAATCGGAAGTCCTATGACGAAGAGCGACTACGTTCGATCCTGGAACATACAGGCTATTATAGAAAGTTCATTGGGGACTCTTTTGGCTGATGCTGACCTCTCTGGAAAGAATTGAATTAGAAAGGATGTTTCATTCTTTTGCAGGATGTGAGTTTCGGAAGACTTTGAATGCTCGAAATATGGTCACTGCGCCTATCCTTATTTTCTACAATTTGTGAAGGTATTTCATGTTCATGTTGATGCTTGGGAATCTCTCTAAATAGTGAGTCCTTATGCTTTGGTGAGGAGACATTGATCACCCAATTGCATACGTAGTAGAAAACTCTCGGTACGGAGCCTAACCTAACTACATGAATGGGAGGGATTGGCCGTGGTCACATGCATTGCCAAGTATCAACATTACCTATTACATGGGGACACTTCAAAATATTTATAGATCATTAAACTTTGAAATACACAGTGAATAGCTTTGTGTTGGGGAATGCATCGATGGATTACATTGTTCCGAGTACGACTTTGAAATAATTGTCAATCAGAAGTTGAATCTTTAAGACTTTGATCACACTTGTCTCAAATTGAGAATGGTGAGGAACAAACTGTAATATCCCAAAATAAGGAAATTTCTACAACAATAAGACTAAAGATATTCTAAAGTTGAGTACGGCAATGTAAAACACATATTGGGTATGACGTTATATCAATACACAAATCATGGGAGATTCAATAGCCATGAAATTGATCTTGTATGAAGAAAATGTATACAAATACTTGAGGTAAGTATACTCAAGTCGGAGCATTACAAACCTCGATAAAACATGTACAAAGAAGATGAAGAACAACTGCTACATATAGAAAGCCCAAGGATATGACTACACGGTTTATAGGAGAATAGCACTACGAAATAATATCAATACAAAGATATGGCAATGTATGGCTCAAATAATGTGGGGAGTAAATCTCTAACCCACGAAAAACAATATCAAGTCAATCTAGAAGGATTAGCTGGAAATATGCTCTAAAAATGGCAAAAATGCGGAGTAAGCGAGGAGTTGAGTAACGACTGCAACTCAAGAAGCTGAATGGGATAGCTATAGATGATACATAAGTGAGTATACCTTCTCAATGGATCTTCAGAGTAAAGGCTGATCCTAGCCTTTGAATATCGGCCCTCAAACAATACGCAGAGCACTACTGCCCGGATACGGTAGAAAATAATTCGATCTAGAGAGGAGCTTGTGTTGTAGATCATGAAATGGTTGGCCTAGTGCAAAGATGATGGGAATCAGCTCAAATGATCTCTCTGCAGTCCTCCAGAGGAAAGGCTTCCACTCCTACGAAAAGCCGCTACGAAAGTGGTCGGTAACCTCCACTACAGCACTGTAACCTGTTCAGTCTAAACGAAGCGTACGCTTAGCTAAAGGAGGATGCTTGGCCTAAAGCTTGAAGGTGGAGAAATGAATAGAATATCCTTGAGAGGCCTCTCTTAGAAAGGAGAAGGAATTCCTAAAGGAATGCACAATGCTAAGCGGCAACACAACTACGCTAAACATAAGGAAAAGAGTAGAGTCTGGTGACTAATGGAAATCGATAATTAATAGCATGATAACAATGGGCTGCCTTGCCTCACTTTTAAACAAGTGAAATCCCTCTCTCCATGGGTCCCACTCATTGGGGTTTCCTCCACCAAATAACCCTCTTCCCATTCATCACTACTGGCCTTTGTCACAATCAAGTGTTCTCCACCTCCTATCCTGTTGTGTGACTTGGTCAAAACTTGACCTTGTCTCCCTTAGAAAATGTCCTCTTTCCACACTTGAGGGTGTTAATCCAGCTCAGCCGATGATCCCATTTCATACTATGAGGGATTTTATTCATGTTTTTATTCTGGAAAGACCTCCAACTTGAATTATTCATCTCTGAGGTAAATCAACAAAATTTAATGTTTAATTCTTTGCATGCAAATTTTGAATATTACGGTCCTCCCCTCCCAAATGTTGCTTGTCCTCAAACAGCTGCAAGTAGAACTGAGAAGTTGCACTCCAAGGAATGGAGACTGAAAAATTTTTGGAAAACATCTTCCCCAAATTGATTCTCTATCCCCAAGCAATCATCCATACAAAATGAGTCACCTCTCGACATGGAAAACTCTGAAAATGCTCCTCCACCTTGAAGTATCTGATATGAGTGGAGCTAAAAAATATGAACATGGTAGAAATAGGAGCCTACCCAGCACTATCCTCCTCTCCACTTATGATACGTGTGAAGCGAGATGCTAATCTGGGGCACCGCAAAATAATTTCCCTCAAGTGGCATGATGAAGACTAGATCTCAAAGATCTCTCCTCCAACTGTTGTGAATCAAGGCTGGCCCAAATCAAGCCGGATGTGATGGATAGGAAATAATCACCATGGCATCCCATTAATCACATGGCTCACCTCAACAAAAGGAAACAAGTGTTTGGTACATGGTGTCACTATCTCTTCTCATGCTCCCATTACGTGTCTGATACAAAAGTGTAGAATGCGTCTCCCAAAGGACACACCCCAAATCATGTGTCTCTCTCCAAATCATGCTACAATACATATGAGAAAAATATCAGAAAATGAAATCATATTACATAAATGAAAGTACAGAAGGTTTCATGTAAAATGTAAGTAGGTACCAAAATTTTCCTAGTAGTGGCAGTAGCAGTTTTCATGCTTGCTTGAAAAATTACATGGCAAGTTGTTTTTTATTCATGGATAATTACTATGTATGTCATGACATCTAATGATAAATAACAAATGGCTAGGTACATCAACTGAACATACATGAAAGAAAACTGCCCAAGGCCATATAAGAGATGGTTGTCTCCATCATACAATTGGCCCAATATTGACCATGGAGCTCAATGAAAATCTTACTTGAATGTGAAGCCATTTTTCATCTTGAATAGTAAGAGTATCCAAATATTGTGTTAGATAATCCATGGATGCAAAAAAATATTCTTACCATGTGTTAAGAGCAAGGTGATGCATATGTATGAATAGTTCTCAAGTAGTATGTACCTCCCATGAAGAGGAATAAACCATGTCTTTTGCGCCAGAGGTGTCTTCTCATGCTGGAAGTCAATTTAAGAAGATCATATCAATGTAATATATGTTTCCATCCACTGCTTCATCATTCTCACCTCCTTTTCCACCAAAATTCGTAGTGTGAAGTGATCTTGGGAAATTCTATCAATAACTACAAGCTCCCAAGTGACAAAGCTGACTTGGCCCATGCAAATAAGCTCTTGCCAACTCCTTAGCTCCATTCTTTGACATGCTTCTTGTGAAGAAATCTCTATAATACCCTTACCTTAAAGAGTTCCTCCCAAGGTGGAAGTACTATTGATAATCTAAGGCAGGAGTAGCCTTTCACCATGATGGTGCCATCTCCTACTCTGCAACATCATGCAAAGTAGCAGAGAAAATCGCGCTGTCTCCCAAGAGTGACAAAGAAACAAAATGTTTTGCTTCCTCCTCATGCTTTCATCATATAATCATGTGATGAAAACATATTGAATGATATGAAGATCATCAAAATAACGTCATATAACTGCTGCTCCATGATGCCAAGTATCACGCCACATCTTCTCCATCCATACTTAGAAAGAGTATATGCCCAGTATTAATAAACTCCTTGAGGTAACGGCCACAGCCAGCCTCACTACAGTATCATAAATTTACAAATAGCTCACCAACTTCTTGCTCTCCATCCACATCCACTCCAACCACGCATGGATGTCTCCTTCATCCTCATCACGGGTACTCCTCCCATGAAGCTGTCTTCCCAGAGTAGATTTTTGTCTTTGCATTTCATGGACATTAAATGCAATCTTCTCAAGGATCAAGTTGATCCCACATAAGGACCCAAATAGATGGTCGGAAAAACATCCCATCATGACATGTAGGGCTCAAGGAATGTCCAACATAAGCATGAGAGATGTTACCCTTTTAAGATGTCCTCCATCATCTACTCTGCTCCTCCTTGAATCATAAGAATCCAAGTATTGAGAAGGAAGAGCCTCCTCAAACTATTGAAGAACCTTGCACTCATGATGTGTTGAAGTGCCTCCAATGAAATATTTCATGAGATATCCTCCTCATGCATGGCCTTAGGAAACCAAGGGTAGCAGGTCTGCTATAGGTAGAAGTTTCTCTTGCAAGGTACAGTACTCATTAAGCGTGTCATCTTAGAAAAGGAGAAAGTGTTTCTCACTTCCAAGATGACCATATATCTCTTCTTCCTCAGAGATCTTCAAACCCCAACCTCAAGTGTAGTATGCAAATAAATAATGGCTCATGGTAGTTCATCTCTTCACTTCCAAGATAGTTGAAAGGTTGTATAATGTGGTACAAGTCTGTTTCTCTAAATCTTAACTATGCAGTAATTAGAACCATCGATAATGTTTCTTTGAAATGATAAGAGATGGAAATTTTGGCATGCCATTGGAAATTTTGAAGCATCTTGTATGGGCATGAGATTCCTCCTCAAATGTGTTGGCTACAGCTGCTGAAGATTGTTGCTCACCTCCACATAATTGTGTGGCCTTCAAATCTTCCTCTTCAACTAGTAGTGAGGGCTCCTTCCTCCTTTGGCCAAATCTTGGTCATCCTTTGAGAAAACTCGGCAGAGTAGATGCCATGGCTCCCATGGTTGAACCACCAAACTTATTTTCTTCACCTTCAAGGTGTGGCCAGTACAATTTCTACAACACTCCTATCACTACGGATGCTTGGGAAAAAAGCATCTAAACTATTACCCAAACCTCCTATACTTCACATTTGGTGATCCACCAAAAGTTGGACAATGAAATCTATTGCCTCTCATGTCCCCATAGTTGTGGGGTCTTCTCTCTTCCTTCATTTGAATAAATTGTGGTAGCTTCAGTCTCTTTGAAGACTCTGCGGTTTAACAATGAAATGATAAGGTATTCACTTAGAACTTCAGATTCCAAGAAGTGTTCTTTGTCCTTCCATGTCTTCTTCTCTTTGAAAAGTGATGCATGGTCCTTCTACCTGCTGCTCATCTTCTTAGCCTCCTTGAAGGTCCTTCTGGATCTGAAAACCGATGAGAGCAAAACTGTCCTCTTCATCATCTTGATATCTTCTATCTTCTTATGGCTGAAACTCACGAAGTGAGCCAAAAGATCATGCTTTATTTTTAACTTGTAATATCCCATTAATTTCTTTAACAATAAGAATATCTTAAGATATTATAAATTTGGAGATACGGCAATGTAAAACACATATTTGAGTAGCATTTGCTTCTATCAATACAAAAATCATGAGAAGATCCAAATAGACATGAAATGATCTTATAGCGATATTCTAATACAAATCCTTGAGGTAATGATCACTCAAGCCAGTAATTCAAACCTCATTAGAACATGTCTACGAAGATAGAAGAACATTGCTACATGTAGAAAGCCCAAGGCTATGACTAGAGCGATTTATAGGAGGCCTTTCTGAGAAATAATATCAATACAAAGATATGGCAATGTATGGCTCAAATAATGTGGGGAGAAAATCTCTAACTGAAAAACAATATCAAGTCAATCCTAGAAGGATTGGTTGAAATATAAAAAAAGGAAAAAATCTCAGAATGCTTGTAGTGGGAGATAGCATGCAACTCAAGCTTGGATGGAGATAAATTTGTATATGATACATAAAATTTGGAAGTAGACTCCTCTAATGGATCTTCTAAGTGAAAGGATGATACAACCTTTGAATATCGATCCTCAAACAATCTTGCAAACCATGACTATGATACACACTAAATAACATGCAGTCAGAGAGTGGTATCTTTGTAGATCATGGAAATGGTTGGCTTTGGTGCCAAAGATGATGGGAATTAGCTCAAATTATCCCTCTAACATTCCTCCAAAGGAAAATACTTACTCCTCACAAAATATAGCTCACGAAAGTGGTGTTGAAGTACTTACTCAACACAGCACCCTTAACACCTTTCAGATCTAAACGAAGCTGTATTTGTAGGCTGAAGGAGGATGCAGCCTAAAGCACGAAGGTGGAGAAATGAGAAATGAGATCCTTCAGAGACTCTCTTGGAAGGAGAAAGAATTCCTAAACAAGAATGCCTTGTGCTAAAGCGGCTGTACCAACTACGCAAAACATAAGGAGAATGCACAAAGTCTAAACGAGATAATGAAATCAATAATCAGCATGAATAAAAATGGTTGCCTTGCCCTCCTTTCAAGCAAGTGAAAGTACCTCTCTCATGAGAATTCATGGCCAGCCACCTCTCAATTTTCATATCCATTGATGGCCAAATCATTTTGAAGCCTTCAGAAACAATTTTATGGCCAAATTTCTAGTTCTTGAAGTCTTATGAAGATGACTTATCCTTGAGTTAATCACTCACTATACATTTCCTTTCAGTATGAAAATATGTTGTTTTCTGAGAAGAAAATGCTGTTGAAAAGATTCCATTTCCACTCATTTCCTTATCTTTTCTTCTCCTTTCATTCATAAAAATGACCAACTTACCTTTCATTCCCTCACAATCCCCTTTAAACACGAAGAAAATTCCCTTTGAAGGCTTAAAAACCCTTTTTCCCATACACTTAAAGCCAAAAAATCCTTGAAAATGCGTTATTTTTGGCTTAAAAAACAAATTTTTGGACCCCAAAATACACCAAGCCCTTTGGCAGCAGTCCCCAACCCACACACCACCCCATAAGACCAGGAAATTTTTTGTGGCCCTCTTTATTAAACACCTAGATTGCTTATTGCAATCGAGCAATCATGTAGACCCTTCTTTGTTACATTGACTGAAGATTAGTTGGCTCTTTTTATATTTCAGTTGACTTGGCTTCCTTTGTAAACCAAGAGCCCCACAATCGGTGCTAAAACACAAAAATACTTGTGCAAAAACTGTTACCCTTTAAAATTTAGAAAATCCCAACTTTCCTTTGTTTTTTTTTTTCTTCTAAACATTGATTCATAGTCTAAGCCAATATCAATCATTGAGTATTCCCCAATCGACGATCTTGAGAATCTCGCAAGTTAAACAAACAAATATTTGTTGTTCCCTTCATCTTAAAGTGCGATTAGTATAAGCCCTTGTGCTAAACCCCAAACCACTTCCTAGCATATAACCGTGCCCGGACCAAGTGATTAAGTCTGGCGCTAATCGCATCGGAGTTTTTGCATTGGGCATATTTTAATAGTGTTCCCCCTCCAGATTAGCCATCTCCCGATGGATTCTCATTAGATTGATCTTCCACTGCCAAGATGAATCCAGAGCTGACCCACACCCTTCATTCATAATCCCATCCCTCTTTTTGTGACCTCTATAGATTCATTTACTGACCAAGTCTAGTTAAGGATTAATGGCCCTTGTTCAATTGCATCGATGCTCTTGTTCCCTTTCATTTCCCAATGATCACGATCTTCCGATTGCATCTCGGGTCGTCCATACGTTAGCCCCCCATAAATTTTTTGACAAGAAAATAGGGGGCTAAAATGTTTTTGAGCCTTCAAGGAATGCATTTCCTCTGAAAACACATCATCCTTGAAGCCTCTTTGTGCCTGGTGTCCTTTGATAAATTTCCCTCTGCTGATTCCCGTTGCAAGCCTCTCTGTTTGTGAAGAAATGCCCAAAGGGCCTCCTCCCCTTCTTATTCCATTCCCCTTTGTCCCCCCTTCTACTTCCCTTTCGTACCCTCTCAACCCTCCCAAATCCCCTTTATATCCTTCCTCTACCCTTTCTTAGCCAAATTTTTATTCCCTCTATCATATCTCTCCTGGCCTTAAAATGCATTAAACGGGCCTCAACCCATTCTCCACTTTGTAATAGGGCTTTAGCCCCTTTCCGCCAGCCCCTTTAGTCATTCCCATGTAGTCGAGTGCTATGACCGAGCGTCACTCCTTAAAGGTGCTAATCGCAATATCACACATCGTCCCATCGCATGTTTGTTTTAGCATTCCAATCATCCATCACAAATATTTGCGATGCGTATCGATCGTGTCGCAGCTTGCGATGCGTATTATCATACCAATCGTTTACCGCACCATATCCGAAGGAATCGTTCCTCTTCCGATCACATAATCGCATTTTCCAAACGTGCGACCCTTCGCCTCTCCCGATTGCTCCTCCGCCATCGATCAGCCTCCAAATCAGACGGTTGGCGCTTCATCGCACCCCGCCAGTCGCCTCGCACTTCCCAATCGCTTCCCCTTCCTCGATCGCAATCAGAAGCTATAAGTGTGCGTCCCTCTCGTCTATCGCGATTGCGATTCTCCGACTAAGCCTTGACCGTCCATTGGGTCTAAGATCTAACGGTTGAGATCTTATCGCCATCCGCCTCCAACTGGGTCCCACCTCATCGCATTTCGCTGCATTCCCTTCACACTTTTTTGTATTTTGTTCGAAGTCTAAAGTCTTATGTTTCACGGTTGTTCCGCCCACTTTCATATATCATTCCGCTGCTCGACCCCCGCCGTTGATCTTCGCTCCCAGGTCACGATCTAACGGTCCGCGCTGCATTCTGCCATCAAACCCTATTATTCGTGAGTCTTCACCAGTTCATTACATTTTGTCACCATTGTTTAGTGAAAGCCACCTTTCTGCCGCCGCGCTATCATATTTTTCACCCTTCGCTCCACCAGTCTTCCATTGCATTGATTGTCTACACACAGTTGTGAGTTTATGCAGAGTACAAGAGTTGAAATGCCGCCATAACCACATAGTATGGATGCAGCAGTAAATTTTCCACTGACAGAGGCAAGGAATTTAATGAAGGGCGGGTTTCCACGCCAGCAGAATGTCTTCTTCTGAAGAAGGACGGATTGCCCATACTGTTTGATTATATGTCGTGCTCCAGAGGAGATCCCCGCTCGGAACGCAGTCCAAGGATATCAGAGCATTTGTTGCTCAAGTATGGCAGACCATTCCATTTTTCATTGCCATTTTGTTTATTCACCAAGGGTACCACAAAGTACAGCGAACCAGAATGCATCAGAGACATATCTGGAATCAATGAAGTCTGACAAAGATCATTGTTTTCTCCAAAGAGTGCCAAAAATTAATGCTCAGAGTATAAAACAGAATGGGCTTCGGCCCTCCCCTTCTTTTCTGAGTTTAATGTTATATTTAGTGTTCTACCTACTTCCTCTGCTCTTTTTCAGCTATAAAAACTATGAGAAAATTGTTGTAAAGGTTGTTGATGAGATAGCAGAGAGGTGCAAGAAGTTTCTCTTGAGATAAGTTCTATGTGTATAGTTGTAAGATAGGCTAAGGAAGATGTATTCAGACTGAATGACCAAGCTATTGGCTATGTTGTACCTGATTGGTGTTGATGTTTAATATGATAAGCACATTTCATTGGATCCTGATCTAAAGCTGCGGTGATGTTTTTCTATCTCTGTGTTTATTTCCATTTCATTTCATTTATTCTTGCTTGCATCAGAAATTTGGCATAAGATTCACCCTTGTTAGGTGCCTTATGTTGCTGCTCTCCCAACCCTTTATGTTTTATGCTTAATGTGTTTAATCTAAAGATTGATTTCCATTGATTTAACCAGTGTAGTGGATGTTGTTGCCTACTTGCTGATGTATGAATTAACGGAATTTGTTTTAGATGTTCTTGTTAGGATTTAATGGAATGTGTTGAGAACACTGGGAGGTCTAGAACCTTGTATCTTCCTCACTAGGATCTTTCCATTCCAATTAAGCCTTTCCAAGTTCCCTTGTGGTGCCTCTGATTTTGTCCAAGAAGGTCTGGAGTTAAATGACCTCTGACCTAATCTATAGATGGGATTAGTTGGTTCTCCCCCCTTCAGTCTCGGTCCTTAATGTCCCATACCACCCTATCACTTTAGGATCCAAGGCTTTAGATGACTAGCCCAACTGAAAGCTTGCATATTTATATCAAGTAAATCCTTTCTTGACTCCATTACCCAATGGACTTGTTTTTCTCTGGATTATCTCTCCTTTGCCTTAATTCTTCTTTGCCCAGTCCTGTCTCATGATGAACTCTTCTTTCCTGATTCCCAACAACCAAAATCTTAATCAAATAAACAAACCCTGTGCATATAACTAGCCTAAAATCATAAGTTAGAGCCTCAAAGACATACACTTTGACTCATATAGAGAGATCCCTCTCTGGAACTAGGAGGGCTAGATCCTAAGGTCTGAAAGTGGTTCTGATGTTGTCTCGTCTTTTGGTCTTGCCAATCTGGCCAAAACACGGGAACCCCAACATAATGGCGACTCCGTTGGGGATTGAGTGCATTTCACCTTAAACATTCTTAGGCACTCATAGACCCAAGATCTCTAGTTAGATTGGCGGTCAGATTGCTGATGGTGGACAACAGCCTGCTTCAAACAGTCAAATTCATCCACCTGGCGACTCCACACTCCATAACTCCCAAAAGACCAAATGACTCCACTGGTAGAAGACTCCAAACTAGTTTAGAAGAAGAAGTAGCTTTCTTTTCATAAGCATGAATCCAAACATGGACAGAGATACAAAGTATGATGCTTTGTGTAATCAATTGAATGAATTAACAGAAACGTTTGGTAAAGTGCTGGAAATGTACATGGCTAATCTGAATGCGAATGAGGATTATTTAGAACAGCCCATGCATTTCCCAGAACAAGAACAAACCCAAGACCTAGAGGACGAGAAAGACATGTACGATGCTCAAGAATCCATAGAAGACAAAGAGGAAAGTGATCAGGAACTGCCTGATTGCTTACCTAAGTCTTGTGTTACGCTGACCCGAGAACATCAGGACCTAGTGGAAAAAGCTAATGGGGAACGTTTTCTTGAGGAAACAAGAGACCATATAGAGGGGGTAGAATCTGATGTAGAAGAAGAGGCTCGAGTTAACATCCTGCCTCCCAGTTAGCTAACACAAGAGAGTGAGGACTTCTGTTCTTCCGGCCATGATGAGAGGGAAACCCCTCCTTTGACGGAAGAAGAGATTGAACGGATATTAAACCAGCAGCCCATCTAAGGAGTCTTTTATGGAACACACACTCTTGCCCCTTCGTCTTATGAGTTTGATGATACAGATCTAGAAGACTCCTCTGTGGTTCAGGACAAAGAAAGATCTGTTGAAAATCCAGAAGGTTTGGTGGGTGACATTACTTACGGTTATGATTTTCCTATTTATGATCTGTTTGATGATGAGCGTTTTCAAATGGAGGTCGAGCTTGTAGGACCATCATCCTTAGATTCATGGGAGGAAGATCAGAGCCGGAAATTTCAGAGAAGTAATGAAACCAATCAGCCTATCTATGATACTGATGGGGAGAGATATGATGGTATAATAGCAGATGAAGATTCTTCGAATCTCCATTCTGCTCTACTACAGAACATCAGTGAGACTGGAGACCAGCAGCCTTTCCTTTCAGAAGAAGAGGAGGAAATCAAAGAAGAGATTCGTGAGCAAGCTGAAAGCAATGAGCCTTCTTCTGAAAAAGAGGAAGTAATGGAACAAGCCCCTGCTCAAGAATACATAGACCTTCTCACAGAGCTCAGCGCCTTAGAGCAGAATATATCAGAGCTCCAAGAGGACAACACTACCATATATGATGAGTCCTCCAGTTCAGAAGATGAAGAAGATTCTCTTCCTCAATAGAGTCTTATCCTTGATCCAGTGGAAGAAGAGGAAGTCCTGGTTGAAGCCTGCCTGCCAGATATTCATAACCAGGTATCATTTCATGATCCTTATGCACATTTCCTGCACACATTTGAAGAAGGATCAAAGGTATTTTTGAGCAGCATGTTGCAAACAGAAAGAAAATTTTTCAAAGCTTCTATTATGGAACAAAAAGAGTGGGAGCTGCCCTGCCTATCTAGCCTGCTCAAGGAGTTGAGTGAGAGAGACCAGTCATGGGATCATTTGATGGACTGGTTACATTGGAAGACAATGTTTGTGAGCTAGACTGTAAATATTTCAATTATAGTAGGGTAGGTAGGAAAATCTCAATAAAGCTCAGTGTGTGAGCATGTAGTTAGTTGTTTTTAATTGATGCAAAGTCCAGCAGGTTAGACAGTCTAATCCTGGCTTGAATGTTTTCAATTTCTGTCTTAGAATGTAGAGAAGAAGTCTGCTAGATAGTTTAATCCTAGCAGATATTAGATTAGGTAGAGAAGCTATGAGGCCAACAGTCTAATCTGGTCTCATGGAGTAATAAGGGTAGAAATATAATAGGTTTATTTTCCTGTTTGAAAAAAAATTGATGATGAAAAGGTTCTGCAAGTCCAAACGCACCCCAGAAGAAAAAATGTTAGGACTTTAGTGTGGGTAGGTAGCTGTATGGGAGAATGTTACTGCTGATGTAATGTCTTCATGGTTTGTGGCAGCCGAGCAAAGAAAGAAAGGGATGTGCCAAGCAGCAGGCAACTGGCTTACACCAAAGACCATTCTCTAATTCTTGACTCCTTCAAGAAGAAGCCATCCCCATGTGGAGCCACTGTTAGCCCCCCATAAATTTTTTGACAAGCAAATAGGGGGCTAAAATGTTTTTGAGCCTTCAAGGAATGCATTTCCTCTGAAAACACATAATCCTTGAAGCCTCTTTGTGCCTGGTGTCCTTTGATAAATTTCCCTCTACTGATTCCCGTTGCAAGCCTCTCTGTTTGTGAAGAAATGCCCAAAGGGCCTCCTCCCCTTCTTATTCCATCCCCCTTTTGTCCCCCCTTCTATTTCCCTTTTGTACCCTCTCAATCCTCCCAAATCCCCTTTATATCCTTCCTCTACCCTTTGCTTAGCCAAATTCCCCCTTATTCCATCTATCGTTACTCCTCCTTGGCCTTAAAATGCATTAAAACGGGCGAAAACCCATTCTCCACTTTGTAATAGGGCTTAGCCCCTTTTCGCCAGCCCCTTTAGCTATTTCCCCATGTAGCCGAGCACTATGACCGAGCGCTACCCCTTAAAGGTGCTAATCGCAATATCGCACATCGCTCCCATCGCATGTTTGTTTTAGCATTCCAATCATCCATCGCAAATATTTGCGATGCGATTAATCGTGCCACCGTTTCATCGCACCATCCGATCCGCCTGATCGCATAATCGCATTTTCCAGATGCGCGACCCTTTGCATCTCCCGATTGCTCCTCCGCCGTCGGTTAGCCTCCAAATCGGACGGTTGGTGCTTCATCGCACCCCGCCAGTCGCCTCGCACTTCCAAATCGCTTCCCCTTCCTCGATCGCAATCAGAAGCTATAAGTGTGCGTCCCTCTCGTCTATTGTGATTGCGATTCTCCGACTAAGCCTTGACCGTCCATTGGGTCTAAGATCTAATGGTTGAGATCTGATCGCCATTCGCCCCCAGCTGGGTCCCACCTCATCGCATTTCCCTGCATTCCCTTCACATTTCTTTGTATTTTGCTCGAAGTCTAAAGTCTTATGTTTCACGGTTGTTCCGCCCACTTTCATATATCATTCTGCTGCTCGACCCCCGCCGTTGATCTTCGCTCCCAGGCCGCGATCTAACGGTCTGCACTGCGTTCTACCATCAAACCCTATTATTCGTGAGTCTTCACCAGTTCATTACATTTTGTCACCATTGTTTAGTGAAAACCACCTTTCTGCTGCCGTGCTATCATATTTTTCACCCTTCGCTCCACCAGTCTTCCATTGCATTGATTGTCTACACACAGTTGTGAGTTTCTGCAGAGTACAAGAGTTGAAACGCCGCCATAACTACACAGTATGGATGCAGCAGTAATTTTTCCACTGACAGAGGCAAGGAATTTAATGAAGGGCGGGTTTCCACGCCAGCAGAATGTCTTCTTCCGAAGAAGGACGGATTGCCCATACTGTTTGATTATATGCCGTGCTCCAGAGGAGATCCCCGCTCGGAATGCAGTCCAAGGATATCAGAGCATTTGTTGCTCAAGTATGGCAGACCATTCCATTTTTCATTGCCATTTTCTTTATTCACCAAGGGTACCACAAAGTACAGTGAACCAGAATGCATCAGAGACATATCTGGAATCAATGAAGCCTGACGAAGGTCATTCTTTTCTCCAAAGAGTGCCAAAAATTAATTATCAGAGTTTAAAACAGAATGGGCTTCGGCCCTCCCCTTCTTTTCCGAGTTTAATGTTATATTTAGTATTCTACCTACTTCCTCTGCTCTTTTTCAGCTATAAAATCTATGAGAAAATTGTTGTAAAGGTTGTTGATGAGATAGCAGAGAGGTGCAAGCAGTTTCTCTTGAGATAAGTTCTATGTGTATAGTTGTAAGATAGGCTGAGGAAGATGTATTCAGACTGAATGACCAAACTATTGGCTATGTTGTACCTGATTGGTGTTGATGTTTAATATGATAAGCACATTTCATTGGATCCTGATCTAAAGCTGCGGTGATGTTTTTCTATCTCTGTGTTTATTTCCATTTCATTTCATTTCTTCTGGCTCGCATCAGAAATTTGGCATAAGATTCACCCCTGTTAGGTGCCTTATGTTGCTTCTCTCCCAGCCTTTTATGTTTTCTGGTTAATGTGTTTAATCTAAAGATTGATTTCCATTGATTTAACCAGTGTAGTGGATGTTGTTGCCTACTTGCTGATGTATGAATTAACGGAATCTGTTTTAGATGTTCTTGTTAGGATTTAATGGAATGTGTTGAGAACACTGGGAGTTTTAGAACCCTGTATCTTCCTCACTAGGATCTTTCCATTCCGATTAATCCTTTCTAAGTTCCCTTGTGCTGCCTCTGATTTTGTCCAAGCAGGTTTGGAGTTAAATGACCTCTGACCTGATCTATAGATGGGATTAGTTGGTTCTCCCCCCTTCACTCTCGGTCCTTAATGTCCCATACCACCCTATCACTTTAGGATCCAAGGCTTTAGATGACTAGCCCAACTGAAAGCTTGCATATTGATAGCAAGTAAATCCTTTCTTGACTCCATTACCCAATGGACTTGTTTTTCTCTGGATTATCTCTCCTTTGCCTTAATTCTTCTTTGCCCAGTCCTATCTCATGATGAACTCTTCCTTCCTGATTCCCAGCAACCAAACTCTTAATCAAATAAACAAACCCTGTGCATATAACTAGCCTAAAATCATAACTTAGAGCCTCAAAGACATACACTTTGACTCATATAGAGAGATCCCTCTCTGGACCTAGGAGGGCTAGATCCTAAGGTCTGAAAGTGGTTCTGATGTTGTCTCGTCTTTTGGTCTTGCCAATATGGCCAAAACACGGGAACCCCAACATAATGGTGACTCCGCTGGGGATTGAGTGCATTTCACCTTAAACATTCTTAGGCACTCATAGACCCAAGATCTCTGGTTAGATTGGCGGTCACATTGCTTATGGTGGACAACAACCTGCTTCAAACAGTCAAATTCATCCACCTGGAGACTCCACACTCCATAACTCCCAAAAGACCAAATGACTCCACTGGTAGAAGACTCCGAACTGGTTGAGAAGAAGCAGTAGCTTTCTTTGCATAAGCATGAATCCAAACATGGACAGAGATACAAAGTATGATGCTCTGTGTAATCAATTGAATGAATTAACAGAAACGTTTGGTAAAGTGTTGGAAATGTACATGGCTAATCTGAATGTGAATGAGGATTATTTAGAACAACCCATGCATTTCCCAGAACAAGAACAAACCCAAGACCTAGAGGATAAGCAAGACATGTACGATGCTTAAGAATCTGTAGAAGACAAAGAGGAAAGTGATCAGGAACTGCCTGATTGCTTACCTATGTCTTGTGTTACGCTGACTCGAGAACATCAGGACCTAGTGGCAAAAGCTAATGGGGAACGCTGTCTTGAGGAAACAAGAGACCATATAGAGGGGGCAGAATCTGATGTAGAAGAAGAGGCTCGAGTTAACATCCCGCCTCCCAGTCAGCTAACACAAGAGAGTGAGGACTTCTGTTCTTCCGGCCATGATGAGAGGGAAACCCCTCCTTTGACGAAAGAAGAGATTGAACGGATATTAAACCAGTAGCCCATCTCAGGAGTCTTTTATGGAACACACATTCTTGCCCCTTCGTCTTATGAGTTTGATGATACAGATCCAGAAGACTCCTCTGTGGTTTAGGACGAAGAAAGATCTGTTGAAAATCCAGAAGGTTTGGTGGGTGACATTACTTACGGTTATGATTTTCCTATTTATGATCTGTTTGATGATGAGCGTTTTCAAATGGAGGCCGAGCTTGCAGGACCATCATCCTTAGATTCATGGGAGGAAGATTAGAGCCAACAATTTCAGATAAGTAATGAAACCAATCAGCCTATCTATAATACTGATGGGGAGAGCTATGATGGTATAATAGCAGATGAAGATTCTTCGAATCTCCATTCTGCTCTACTACAGATCATCAGTGAGACTGGAGAACAACAGCCTTTCCTTTCAGAAGAAGAGGAGGAAAGCAAAGAAGAGATTTGTGAGCAAGCTGAAAGCAATGAGCCTTCTTCTGAAAAAGAGGAAGTAATGGAACAAGCCCCTGCTCAAGAATACATAGACCTTCTCACAGAGCTCAGCACCTCAGAGCAGAATATATCAGAGCTCCAGGAGGACAACACTGCCATATATGATGAGTCCTCCAGTTCAGAAGATGAAGAAGATTCTCTTCCTCAAGAGAGTCTTATCCTTGATCCAGTGGAAGAAGAGGAAGTCCTGGTTGAAGCCTGCCTGCCAGATATTCATAACCAGGTATAATTTCATGATCCTTATGCACATTTCCTGCACATAATTGAAGAAGGATCAAAGGTATTTTTGAGCAGCTTGTTGCAAACAGAAATAATTTTTTTCAAAGCTGCTATTATGGAACAAAAATAGTGGGATCTGCCCTGCCTATCTAGCCTGCTCAAGGAGTTGAGAGAGAGAGACTAGTCATGGGATCATTTGATGGACTGGTTACATTGGAAGACAATGTTTGTGAGCTAGACTGTAAATATTTCAGTTAGAGTAGGGTAGGTAGGAAAAGCTCAATAAAGCTTGATGTGTGAGCATGTATTTAGTTGTTTTTAATTTCTGCAAAGTCCAACAAGTTAGACAGTCTAATCCTGGCTTGACTGTTTTCAATTTCTGTCTTAGAATGTAGAGAAGAAGTCTGCTAGACAGTTTAATCCTAGCAGATATTGGATTAGGTAGAGAAGCTATGAGGCCAACAGTATAATCTGGTCTGATGGAGTAATAAGGGTAGAAATAGAATAGGTTTATTTTCCTGTTTGAAAAAAAATGATGATGAAAAGGGTCTGCAAGTCCAAACACACCCCAGAAGAAAAAATGTTAGGACTTTAGTGTGGGTAGGTAGCTGTATGGGAGAATTTTACTGCTGATGTAATGTCTTCATGGTTTGTGGAAGCCGAGAAAAGAAAGAAAGGGATTTGCCAAGCAGCAGGAAACTGGCCCACACCAAATACCATTCTCTGGATTCTTGACTCCTTCAAGAAGAAGCCATCCCCATGTGGAGCCACTGTTAGCCCCCCATAAATTTTTTGACAAGAAAATAGGGGGCTAAAATGTTTTTGAGCCTTCAAGGAATGCATTTCCTCTGAAAACACATCATCCTTGAAGCCTCTTTGTGCCTGGTGTCCTTTGATAAATTTCCCTCTACTGATTCCCGTTGCAAGCCTCTCTGTTTGTGAAGAAATTCCCAAAGGGCCTCCTCCCCTTCTTATTCCGTTCCCCTTTGTCCCCCCTTCTACTTCCCTTTTGTACCCTATAAATCCTCCCAAATCCCCTTTATATCCTTCCTCTACCCTTTGCTTAGCCAAATTCCCCCTTATTCCCTCTATCATTACTCCTCCTTGGCCTTAAAATGCATTAAAATGGGACAAAACCCATTCTCCACTTTTGTAATAGGGAACAGCCCTTTAAGCCAACCCTTCATTTGTTTCCCGTAGCGACGCTATGATAAGAGTGCAACCCCTTAAGGGTGCTAATCATAATGTGCACATCGCTCCCATCGCATGTTTATTTAGCAGCATTCCAATCATCTATTGCAAATATATGCGACGCGATTGATATCGCAAATGTTGCGATACGATTAATCGCGCCAACTGACTCGTGCACCATCCGATCCACTGATCGCATAATAAGCATTTTCCAAACTGCTTTCTTCTTCACTTTCTCCGATTTCTCTAATAGTCGTCTGACCTCAAATCGGAGCGGTTGAGCGCTTCACTCGCACCCGCGAGTCGCCTCGCACTTCCCAGTCGCTTCCCCTTCCTTCGAGATTGCAATGGAAGCTATAAGTGTGCGTCCCTCTCGTCTATCGCGATTGCGATTCTCCGACTAAGCCTTGACCGTCCATTGGGTCTAAGATCTAACGGTTGAGATCTGATCGCCATCCGCCTCCGGCTGGGTCCCACCTCATCGCATTTCACTGCATTCCCTTCACACTTCTTTGTATTTTGTTCAAAGTCTAAAGTCTTATGTTTCACGGTTGTTCCGCCCACTTTCATATATCATTCCGCTGCTCGACCGCCGTCGTTGATCTTCGCTCCCAGGCCGTGATCTAATGGTCTACGCTACATTCTGCCATCAAACCCTATTATTCATGAGTCTTCACCAGTTCATTTCATTTTGTCACCATTGTTTAGTGAAATCCACCTTTCTGCCGCCGCGCTATCATATTTTTCGCCCTTCGCTCCACCAGTCTTCCATTGCATTGATTGTCTACACACAGTTGTGAGTTTAGGTGAGTTGACGCCGCCATAACACCCACAGCCTTTGCACATCAACAAGACACAACAAAGTTTAATCAAGCAAAGAGTATCAATGTTAAAGGATCTAAGTCAAAGAAGAAACCCATGTTTGAAGATTTTTAGCACAATTTTGAAGGATTAAAGCACACATTTCGCAAATTAAAATCCTAATCCACAGTTAAAGACATCATGAAGACCAGAAGACACAGATTAAGACTAATCAAACCTAAAACACAGAATTCAAGTAAATTAAAGGTATTTTAGGGAAGGACAAAGAAATTCATCAATCTGAGAAGCCTCCACTGCCACATCAGAGGCAAATTTAATCCTCTCCAGCTACCAAAAGCCACCTATAGTCTCGCAGCAATCAAAGGAGGCATAGTTATGAGCAGAACATAAGATATTTTCCTCAATACAGCTGAACAGTTAATTCAACCAAAGGAACTTATTGTGAACTATTAGCAGAGTTATTACAAGGATAACGAATAGCCTTAAAGTCAACAAAATCTTCCCAGCAAGCTTAATAATTAATGTAAACCAATTAATACAGAGGAAATATCAGAAATTTTCTCCATTGAGTCCCTCAAAGGCCGAGAAACATTAAACTATATTAATTGAACCCAGAAGATATTTTATCCTATCCCACCTCCTCATTTATTATATAAATACTTCTATAGAAGATGAGATAATGTTGATCACTGCATATCTGTTTCCTGTAAATATTTTTTTGAAGCTGCTGTAAGCCCTGTTTGTAATTGAAGATACCTAAGTTGAGATGAGAAGTTTGAAGCTGTAGAGAAACATTGGACTTGAAGATTGTAACTGGTTTGAAGCATCAAATACAAGTTGATTTATGGGATCCTGGTCTATGTCAACAGTGATGTTTTTCTTATTGTAAATCGTTATTTTATTTCTGTTTCCATTCTGTCCATCTTCTCTGATAAAGAACAACAATTATAGAGTTAGAATTTATTATCAAAGGTACCCTGATCTTACTGATAAGATTTATCTACATGTTTTCTTCCAATTGTGTAGTTTAAGAATGATTTAATACAATCCAAGCAGTTAGGAATGTTGGCGTTCCCTCGTCCTACTTTATAAACTTTAAAATTTGTTCTTGAATGTTGTTTTCAGTTTCTACCAAGTAAAGTTGAACTAGGGAAGTCTATGGTGAGCCCTATCCTCTAGTTTTATCTCCAAAGGTTGTCTGACAATTTCCCTAAGAGTATGTTAAAAGCAGGATAGGTTCAAAGTCCTACCTGATCTTAGACTATTCTTTGTTATCTTATGTGTTGTCTTGATAATTTTGCTACGTAAAGCAGAGCTAGGGAAGTCTATGGTGAGCCCTGTCCTCTAGTCTCTTCTCCAACAGTTGCTTTGAAAAGTTTCTCTTAGAATATGATGAAAGCAGGATAGGTTCAAAGTCCTTAATTGATCTTAAGCTATTATTTTTGTGTTTTAAGTGTTTTCTATTGAAAGTGCATCAAAAGCAGGCTAGTTTCGAAGTACTTACCTGATCTTAGATTACTTTTGTGTCTTTCTTAAGTGTTGCCAAAAGAAGGATAGTTTCAAAGTACTTACTTGATCTTAGGCTACTCTTTGTTCTTCATTTGTTTGTTTCCCCTTATTATTGTTTCATTCCATTCCATAAAATCAACTTTAAAGAGATGCGTAGACATAGATGACTTGCCCCATGGACCACTCTTTAACCTTGTTGTTTCAATTAAATCCTACTATGACTCCATAGCCTAATGGATGGAAGCTGTTTCTTGCCTATCTTCTTAGCTGAATCAATTTTCACTTTCATTCACCTTCACCCTTCATTTAGACTTCCTTCACCTTCACATATCTTTGCCCAACCAAAAAAAACAAAAACCTTGTCCTTCATAACTAGCCTAATATATAATTTCAAGCCTTAAAGATAAATCAGTCTTTGCACTTATAGAGAGATCCCTCTCTGGATTTAGGAGGGCTAGATCCTATAATCCTGTAATATTCCTAATTAGCAACAGCTAATTGGAATATTCCATTTTTTTTAGTTTTTTGTCTATTGTTTGTATATAAATAAAAAGTGAGTGAAGAGGGTCTAACTCACTTAAGTGAAATAAGACATCCACCTAGTAGCACGACGTTGTGACTTAAGTGGGAGTCAAGGGGGGCCTAACACCACATAGAGGAGGGGGCCTATGTACACTCTAGAAGCTTCTACACAGATAAGGATGAGGATGTGGAGGAGAGAGAGAGGCTACGTTCAGTTTTGGAGGGAAACCAACGTTATAAAAGATGGAGGAGCCTCCTCATTTCATTCATTCTTGAGTTGATGATTTTGGAGTGAGACTTATACCTTCTTGAGCACGCTGGATGTTTAGCCTGTTTGCAGTAATGTTTAGTGCATTGAGTGTCTCCGGTCGGAGATCTCACCCTTAGCCCTGAGGGAATTCGAGTGCCTACTCGGGCAAGGTTATTTTTTCAGCATTTTGTGTGTCATTTCATTGTTTGGGTTTGTTGCGGATCTGGAGCTTATTGAGACTGTGCAGTCACTAGGAGAGAGGACATAGTCCATTGTGGAGGAGCTTCATATTGGGGTTTCTACAGGTGATTTGGCCAAGAATTTGAGCATAGGGTCAGCCTTTTCTCGTCGAAGGGTTTTGGCGGAGTTTGTGGTAGTATTTCAGCTGTTTCTATCTAGCCACTGCGCAGTGCCTTGGAGGCCAACGTAATTCACTGGGGAGGCAGTTTCTGGTGATTTCCGGGGTTGGCCATTCTTGGAATGTTTTGTGGATCTTTTCCGGGTTGTTGAGGAGAATAGGTTTGCCAATTTTCAGCTCATTCCGGTAAGGGGATCAGTCCCTAGTCTTCAGTCCATTCCAGCAGTAGCAACTACATGGCAGTTTCCAGCAGCTAGGACGCACTTCCTAGAGCAGCCATTTCCGGTATTCTCTGAGAGTGTTTCTCACTTTCCTTGCACAAGATTAACCTATTTTACTCCATTAAATTTCTCAGATTAATAAAATGGCTCAACATTTCTTCTCTATGTTTTCTGGATAAGTTGCCGTAGTTTCCGTAGTTGCCGTCATTGCCATATTCTATTTCTATGATATTATATGTCTATTATTGTTTTTGAGCATTCTAGTTCTATACCACTTGGTGTGTTTATCTTTCACTCTTAGATAGAGTCTGGAAAGGGCCAGGAAGCCTCTGGATCTCGTCCTCTTTAGAGGCGACATATCCGGTAAATTCCCTCCCAGTCTATCTCTAGTTGGAGTTTGCCATGTTTTAGAGATATCCCCGAAACGGGATATTACAGTGGTATCAGAGCATAGTTCTGGCTCAACTTGTGGTCTATGACATTGGGAAAGAGACCTTACAGAGGCAGGAAGTATAGAGACCGTGAGCGTAGGTTGGAGACCACCTACGAAGAGGGAGATTGTGCCCAGGTAGAGGACACAGATCAGGAGAGAGAGTCTGTGATGGACGCAGAGCAGGTGGAGCTTGTAGTAGATTTGAGGCAGAAAGAGCCGATGGCAGATGATACAGAGGCCAAACAGTTTGGAGAGGCACTCCTTAAGTCATTGCAAGATTTAGATCGACAAATATAGGTGATGGGACAGAGGTTCACAGCTGTGGAGGCTAGGCATCATGAGACTCCAGGGGTTTTCCAGGTCGGAAAGGGATTAGGTACATCCCACCATTTTCCGAAGCAGGGTGCTACTCAGCGTGATACTCCTCTGTCGACGACTTCATGTGCACCTACCCACTGTAATATGCCCACTTTCTTGGGAGCGGATACAGGGGCAAGAGCCTAGCAGGAGGCAGAGCCTGGACACTTAGATGAGTATTTTGTAGAGTATCAGTCCTGCGGGCAGGAGTTCAGGGATGCTCTCACATTCAGAGATTTTTTGCAGCTCCAGCGGGACAGTAGACCCCACGACCATCATAGAGGGCACCGACATTACCATGATGGAGATTCCCACCGTGCCTCTAGTAGATTTCATTTGCTTACGTTTGATGGATCATCAAACAGTTTGGAAAAGTCTTGGGTGGAGAAGCTGGATATCTATTTCTAGCTTAACCAGATGTCGGAGACGGAGGCCATCAAGGTGGCAACATTACATTTGGATGGTGAGGCCTAGGACTATTGGTTCCATGGGATGGTGACACTCGGGCATTCCACAGTGACGACATATGCCAAGTTTACCAGGAGATTGATAGAGCGTTTTGACCGCAGGGATCCAGAACAACATTTTGTTGAGCTGGCGAAGCTCAAACAAACAAGGAGCCCAGAGACATATATTGCAGATTTCTTGAGGGTTTTGGTGATGGTGCCAGATCTATCCATGACATGGATGATCTATATGTTTGTGGAGGGATTGGTAGAGCCACTTTGAGGTCTAGTTAGATCTACTAGACTAGCTACACCCCAGGATACTATCAGTAGGACCAGGGATCTGCAGGATGCATTGCCTAGGACGCAGACACCTTACCCCCAGAGATAGTGTTTCTAGCCCAAGGGGAAGGATGTGAGGGTTCCTCCTCCAAAGGGGAATCTAGGACGGGCACAGGTAGATGATGAGGCCAGGAGGGAGTTGAGGAAGAAGAGGCTGTGCTTCACTTGTCAGGAGCCGTGGGCACTAGGGCATAGGTGTGCTACTGGAAAAGCACACTTCATTGAGGTTTTCTCCGATGATAGCGAGGATGAGGATGAGGAGGATGATGAGGAGGCAGGAGATAGTCATATGATCCAGGATCAGTTTCCACCTCCACCTCCAGGGACAACAGGTGCAGCTTTTGCATCCACAGGAGGGGCCCTTGCAGCTTTGCGAGGAGTTTCTAAGTATTTGATGCTGCGCATAGGAGGGAAAATACATGGCCAACGAGTATCAATCTTGGTTGACAGTGGGGTAACCCACAATTTCATTGATGCACAGATGGTCGAACGAAGGGGTATACCAACCGAGAGTTTTGATGGGTTTTCGGTCTTGGTCCCAGGAGCCTAGACGATGCAGTGTGCCCAGTATGTTCCAGAGTTAGCAGTGACAATGGGTACGTACACCGTGACTGATCACTTATTTGTGGTCAACATACTAGATACCAATGTGGTATTGGGTGTTCAGTGGCTGATTACTCTGGGGAAGGTCACCACGGATTGGGAGGCCTTAGAGATGGAGTGGGATGAGAAGAAGACCGGGAAGCATGAGAGGATCCGTGGGATACATACTTACCCACCTCAGACTGTTTTGGCACACCAGATGGATGCAGACCTCCGGAAGGGAGACATAGAATGGGCGGTTGAGTTGTGAGAATCAGAGGCAAAGACCACCGGTTGAGCAGTTCATATAGATATACAGGCCATCCTCGATAGGCATGAGGTAGTGTTTCGGGATATACCACCAAGTCGGCCACTAGATAGAGGATTTGAGCATACCATCGAGCTTGAGCAGGGTATTCAAGTGGTGATCACTACACCCTATAGGCATCCCAAAGCCTATCGGGATGAGATTGAGCGGGCCATCCAGGAGTTGTTGGCTCTTGAACACATAAGACCGAGCACGAGTCCATTTGCTTCTTCTGTAGTGCTGGTGAAGAATAAGGACAACACCTTGAGGATGTGGATTGACTACAAGGCCCTGAACAAGAAGAATCTGAAGAACTGGTACCCTATACCCAGGATTGATGAGATGATGGATGAGCTGAGAGGAGTTAAGTTCTTCTCAAATATTTATTTAAGATCAGGGTACCATCAGATTTGCGTGAGGGAACAGGACATTCCCAAGACCACCTTCAGGTGTCATTATGGGCACTTTGAGTTTTTGGTTATGCCTTTTGGGCTGACCAATGCACCAGCCACCTTTCAGTCTTGCTTGAACCATATCTTCCGTAGTCATCCGAGGAAGTTTGTGTTGGTTTTCTTCGATGACATACTCATATATAGCAGGACGTGGGAGGAGCATCTCCAGCACATAGAGGCAGTGCTACACATCTTGGAAGAGCAACAGTTCTATGCTAAGCTCTCTAAGTGTGAGTTTGGGATAACCGAGATGCTTTATCTGGGTCACATTATTGGAGTGGACGGAGTGAGGGTCCACAAGGAGAATATTAGAGCCATCAGAGATTGGCCGGAGCCGAAGAATGTGACGGAACTTTGAGGGTTCATTAGGATATGTACCTATTACAGGAAGTTCGTTAGAGGATTCTCAGAGCTTGCCGCACCCCTTACACATTTGACAAAGAAAGGGGCATTCAGTTGGTCAGATGCAATGCAACGAGCCTTTGATAGGCTCAAGGAGGTGATGAGTAGCTGCCCAGTGCTTGCATTTCTAGATTTTATGCAATCATTTGTCTTGGAGTGTGATGCGTCGGGAGAGGGGATCGGTGTAGTATTGATGCAGGGGGGACATCCTATAGATTTTTAGAGCCAGAAGATCCTTCCGCATGAGAGGTTGTATTCCATATACGACAAGGAGATGTTGGCCATCATGCATGCCTTGGCCAAATTCCGGCAGTATCTAGTAGGGAACAGATTCAGGGTGAGGACTGACCACAACAGCCTCAGGTTCTTTTCGGAGCAGAAGCAGCTACAGGAGAGGCAGCAGAAGTGGATCAGTAAGATCCAAGCATATGAATTTTACATTGAGTATGTCAAGGGTAAGAATAACGTGGTAGTAGATGCCCTTTCACGGAGACCAGGCACGTTATCTCTTATGAGCTTGGATACATATTGGAGGGTTTGACTTTTAGTTGAGTACTCCAAGGACAGATTTGCATGTGAGGTGATGGATGGTCAGGTGGCAGATGATAGGTACAGGGTGGTCAATGAGATCATCTATTATAGGGACAAGATATTCTTGACTGAGAGATCTCAGCTTAAGAAGAAGATACTCCAGGCATCACATGATTCTCCATTGGCAGGCAATCAGGGGTTTACCAAAACCTACAGGACCATTAGAGAGAGGTTCTCATGGAAGGGCCTCAAGGAGGACGTACTCCAGCACATCATGAAGTGTGATGTTTGTCAGATGAACAAGGGAGAGATGAGCCATCCCGCAAGACTGTTGCAGCCTCTTCCCATTCCGGAGGGGATTTGGGAGAGCATATCGATGTACTTCATCACAGGGTTGCCCATGGTGCAGGGCAAGGTTTGTATCTTTGTCGTCGTTGATCGAATGAAAAAGTATGCGCACTTTTTCACCATATTTGCGCACTACACAACAACACAGGTAGCCGAGCTGTTCTTCCGAGAGGTTTTCAGGTTGCATGGTCTTCCTAAGACCATCATCAGTGACAGGGAAAGCTAATTCATGGGTAGATTTTGGCAGGAGCTTTTCTCACTGGTGGGGACGGAGTTGACACCGAGTACCAGTTACCACCCACAGACGGGTGGATAGATGGAGATAGTTAACAAGTGGCTGGAGGGATACTTGCGTAACTATGTTAGTGGGCAGCAATGAGCATGGTTGAGATGGTTGCATTTGGGGGAGTACTACTACAACTCGACACATCACATGTCTATTGGTATGTCACCATTTTATGCTTTGTATGGGTACCATACTTTATCATTTGCTGATGTGATGTTCAGTGCGAGTAAGGCTCCTAGAGCCAAGATGTGGATCCAAGAGAGTCAGGACATCCTCTGAGCTCTCAAGGACAATATGGCTACAACACAGAACTAGCAGAAGTTGTATGCTGACAGAGGTTGGGTGGAGCGACAGTTTGAGTTAGGGGACTTGGTATACCTACACTTACAGCCATACCGATAGTCATCACTGAAGCAGAAGGGAGCTGAGAAGCTCAAGCCTCGCTTTTACGGGCCATACAGGGTGATACAAAGGTAGGTTTCATATGAGTTGGAGCTGCCCCAAGGCAGCAAGATCCACAACATTTTCCATGTATCATGCCTGAAGAAGGCGCTGGGATAGCAGGTGACAGTGACAGAGGAGCTACCACCTACGGATGATGAGGGGCACTTGGTGTTGTATCCAGAGGCCATTATTGATACTAGGGAGAGGCGGTTATGGAGTGGGACGGTCCAGGAATTCTTGGTGAGGTGGAAGAATTTGCTGGATGAGGATGCCACTTGGGAGAGCGAGAAGATTTTGTAGCATCCATCACTTCAGTTACTTGAGGAAAAGCAACATTTTTCCCCGGGGGGGGGGACTGTAATATTCATAATTAGCGATAGCTAATTGGAATATTCTATTTTTTTTAGTTTTCCGTCTATAGTTTGTAAATAAATAAAAAGTGAGTGAAGAGGGCTTAACTCACTTAAGTGAAATAAGACATCCACCTAGTAGCACAACGTTGTGACTTAAGTGGGAGTCAAGGGGGGTCTAACACCACGTAGAGGAGGGGGCCTATGTACACTCTAGAAGCTTCTGCATAGATAAGGATGAGAATTTGGAGGAGAGAGAGAGGCTACGTTGGGTTTTGGAGGGAAACCAACGTTATAAAAGATGGAGGAGCCTCCTAATTTCATTCATTCTTGAGTTGACGATTTTGGAGTGAGACTTATGCCTTCTTGAGCACGCTGGCTGTTTAGCCTGTCTATAGCACTGTTTAGTGCATTGAGTGTCTCCGGTAGGAGATCTCGCCCTTAGCCCCGAGGGACTTCGAGTGCCTACTCGGGAAAGGTTAGTTTTTCAGCATTTTGTGTGTCGTTTCATTGTTTGGGTTTGTTGCAGAGCTGGAGCTTATTGAGACTACGCAGTCACTGGGAGAGAGGACGCAGTACATTGTGGAGGAGCTTTAGATTGGGGTTTATACAGGTGATTTGGCCGAGAATTTGAGCAGAGAGTCAGCCTTTGCCTGTCGAAGGGTTTTGGCAGAGTTTGTGGCAGTATTTCAGCTGTTTCTATCTAGCCACTGCGCAATGCCTTGGAGGCCAGTGTAATTCACTGGGGAGGCAGTTTCTGGTGATTTATGGGGTTGGCCATTCTTGGAATGGTTTGTGGATCTTGTCCAGGTTGTTGAGGAGAAGAGGTTTTCCGTTTTTCAGCTCATTCTGGCAAGGGGATCAGCCCTTAGTCTTTAGTCCATTCCAGCAGTAGCAGCTACACGACAGTTTCCAGCAGCTATGATGCAGTTCCTAGAGCAGCCATTTCCAATATTCTCTGAGAGTGTTTCTCGCTTGCCTTGTGCAATATTAGCCTATTGTACTCCATTAAATTTCTCAGATTAATAAAATGGCTCAACATTTCTTCTCTATGTTTTCTGGATAAGTTGCCGTAGTTGCCGTCGTTGCCGTATTCTCTTTCTATGATATTATATGTCTATTATTGTTTTTGAGCATTCTAGTTCTATACCACTTGGTGTGTTTATATTTCACTCTTAGACAGAGTCTGGAAAGGGCTAGGAAGCCTCTAGATCTCATCCTCTTTAGAGGCGACATATCCGGTAAATGCCCTCCCAGTCTATCTCTGGTTGGATTTTTCCATGTTTTAGAGATATCCCCGAAACGGGATATTACAAATCCCAAAGTGGTTCATATGTAGGCTTTGAAGTTTGTATTTTCCAATATTGCAAATTACAGAGACCTAACACCACTCATTAGGGTTTCCTCCACCAAATAACCCTCTTCCCATTTATACTGCGCTGTCTATCAAAGTGTTCTCCACCTCCTATCCTAGCACTGTTGACTTGGTCAAACTTGACCTTATCTCCATGAAAATGTCCTCTTTCACACTTGAGGGTGTGAAATCTAGCTCCAATGATGATCCCCTTTCATACTATGAGGGATTTTATTCATGTTTTTATTATGAAAGGGCCTCCTTACCCAATTATTCATCTCTTAAGTGAAATCAACAAAATTTAATATTCCAATTTGCTACATGAAAATTTTGGAATATTACACCAACTAACCAGGAGGAAGGATTAACTGATGTGTAGTTTCTTGCTATTAAGGTAGTCGATGTGCATTTCGATGACATTATTCAGTTCCTGACTACAGGCATGGCACCTGCGGGGTATTCAGTGCAGCAGGAGAAGGGATTGTTAATCCGCGTTGCAGATTTTACCATCATCGCAGATCACCTCTATAAGATGGGAGCAGATGAAGTGATGTGAAGGTATGTTTTGGAACATGAGCGGCATGCTATCTTGGTAGAAGCCCACAATGGTGTGGTAGGAGGTCACTACGCAGGGAACGCCATAACGCAGAAGATGTTAAGAGCTAGATTATGGTGGCCTACCTTGCATAGTGACTCTCATGACTATTGTAAGATCTGCGATACATGCCAATGCACCAAAAGGCCATCCCGTAGGGATGGAATTCCCCTCCAACCACAAATGGACTTGCACGCATTTGAAAAGTGGGCCATCAATTTCGTAGGACCTATCAACCCACCCGGAAAGAAGACAGGTGCGTGTTACATTATAACTGCTACTGATTATGTAACTAGGTGGGCTGAGGCACAAGCAGTGAAGGACTGCACTGCAAAAATTGCTGTGAACTTCATATTTTAGTAGATTTTGACCAGATTTGGATGTCTGAAAATATTGATGAGCGATAGAGGTATGCACTTTGTCAATGAAACAATACGAGTGTTGACGAAAGAATTTTAGATCCATCATGCGAAAATCACTCTGTATCATCCTCAGGAAAACGACACAATCAAATATTTTAATAAAGTCTTGGAGCACGCACTGACCAAGGTCTATAATGCTGATTGCAGAGACTGGGACATGCACATTCCGTCTATTCTATGGGCTTACAGAACCACCTATAAGAATTTGATAGGGAAAACACCGTTTAGGATGGTTTATGGTAAGGAGGCCGTTATGCCCATGGAATATATTTTTCCTAGCCTACGCATCACAGCCTTCACAAATATGCTAGAGTCTGATATCATGGAGGAGCAGTTAGCACAGCTTGTGGCTTTGGAGGAAGACTGCTTCATCACCAACTTCCATCAGCAGGTTCAACAGACATGTGATAAGTCCTGAAACGATCGACATATCCATCAAAAGACATTTGCGAAGGATGAATTAGTCCTGCTATATGATAGACAGTTTGCAAAACACCCAAGGAAGTTTCGAAAACACTGGCTTGGGCCCTATACAGTTAAGGAAATCACGGATGGTAGAGCTGTTCGATTAGCTACTCTGCGCGGTGATATGTTACCTGGATATATCAATGACAGTCGGCTCAAACCATATCGGATCAAATGACTATATGGCCAGAGTAGCTGTATGAAGTGGAATAGCCCCACCAAGGAAGGTAAGCGCAGTAGGTACCATGCTCTGCGTAGGAGGCAGCTGCAGGATTGGAAGCCCGGGGGAGTGTGCCGAAGACGCAGGAATAAAATTAGAAGGAATAAACTCAGAATGTAGTAGGTGTGTTGGGAGTGCAGGAGGTATGCTAAAATCTCAATGGTGCATTGGGAGCGCAGGGGTACGCTGAGCGCATTAAGGGTGCGAAAAATAGCCATTGGAATAGTAAAATTGGGTGAAAATAAAAAAAATACCATTGGAAGGAGTGGGCGACTGAAATTTAATGAGGTGATTTCTGGAGATTTTTTACCGTTTACTTGAATAGCTAGAGTAGACAAGGGTTCCATATCACTTGAATAGCTTGTACTTGGCATGTTTTTCCTTGAAAAATTTGTGCTGTAATAATTTCTGTGCCTTTAGCGTCTCTTTCATGTCTGAGCAACCTACTCCCTCTAACAGTAGAAATCCTGAGTTTGTCTTTCACGCCAGGATGACAGTCGCGAATCCTGCTGAACCCTCAGAACCAGTGACCTCGACAGAACAAGGAACTGAGGAAGTGGTGGAGATTGAGTCTGAAGCTGAAGAAGTTTTCTCCATTCCAATCACAAATAAGGGAAAGGAAAAGGCAGAAGGCTCAGGGAAACCCCCGAAACCCGCGAAATGGGCTGGAGGGAAGCCCCGTACTTCCCCGAGAAATGTAAAATCCCCACGGGTGACGCCGCAGGCATGTGCTGCTTAGGAGGAGGCCCAACATGCCGGCCCAATCAATTGGTTACCTCCATTTGTCAGGCCACGTAGGCCCAACATGCCGGCCCAATCAACTGGTTACCTCCCTTCGTCAGGCCACGTAGGCCCTTGAAGTGCACGCCAAAGAACCTTGATAGTCTGATCACTTATCTTCAGATGCCACTGACCTCGGGAGAGGTCCTTGTCATTGGAAAACCTTTTGGAAGGCTCCATGAGATCAAATTTGACAATCATGACTTGGCCAGTTTGGAGGCCTTCCCTGAGCTGGCACTTGAGTTATAACTTGACATGATTCAGGCAGACAATGGGATCAAAATTGTTCGCCAGTGCTGGGTGAGTGGATTGGCTAGGTCCGAGATCCTGAACTTGATAAGGATGCCACACTTTTATCACTACAATGTCACGGACTGGCTAGCCCGACAGTTGCTCGCCCTAATTCACGATGCTTGCCTATGGATCCAGGACATGATCCCATCGATGGTGCGCTGGTTCATAGAATTAATGACCTTCCCGTGAATGAAATGAACCCTCTGGAGTGAAGTATGAGGGGGAAACTGCTGAGTATGTGCACAAAACCTACCATGTGGAGCAAAATACTCGATGCTTTATAATCAAGTCCATCGGTGACCAAGGCACACAGTTGGGAACCATGTTGTTGGCATGCAAGATGATGATAAAATGTCAAGTCACCTCTATCCTTGCATACATAATTCAATTAGTGGGCCAATGCGGGAAAGGGGTATGCTTTAACTGGGCTCAGTATTTGTGCAATGAGTTTCTGGGTAATGTCTAAGAGTCCGAGGAGTAGGTCCGAGTTTTTTGTTATTCCTGGTTGCTGTTCCTCATAACGTTGGTTGCCTGGGAAGCCCCAGCAGAGTCAGTCCTCCCTGAGCTCACCCCAGACATGTGCGAAGGGGCTCGTTATGTGCACTTATGGGATTCTAAGGATCCATAGTGTCTCGAGGACAACCAAGTTTTCTGGGTCCTCTTTCAGAGTAGCTTAGAAGTAGCCATTAATTCCCAACCATGGTTGTCCCCAACTGTGTATGACAGATACAAGGGAATTGCGGAACTCCAGATCACCATGCACAACATCCAGATCAGAGCACACAAGGATAAATCCTAGACTTCGCTCCCTTATATGGTGGCATATGAAGAAATTGACTATGTCATTGCGCTCTAGCCTCCTAACTGGAAGATCAGCTTCAAAACTGGCGTGAAGGGCACCGAAGGAACCAACACACCAAAATTAATCCCACCTATCATCATCAAGGGTATCAGAGGCTTGAGCAAGAGCAACGGGAATAACACGGGCGCAGAAGCACAAAAGGATGCACAATATAAATAGACCACTGAGAAGGATGCAAAAGCAGAGACTCACCTATATTCTCCGCCAGACCTGGGTACAAAAGGATTGGATGTGGGAGGACCTGCCTCCCTCCGAGGCATGAAGCGAACAAGCGAGCCTATCAAAGGACCTTGAAAGAAGTAGCGCTAGTTACGGGCGGAATGTTGTGAAAGCAGCTCCAAGAAGCGAAGAAAAGAGATATCAACGCCTTATAAATAAGCCACTTCAAGGGGGAAACCTCCAATACATTACATGAATGAAAAATTCTTAGATGATTCAAATTACAAAACCTCCTTTCTATATATAGGAGTCCATGGGGCCACAATGTAATCCTAGCCAACCTAACAATAATAATTTAAGGGCACAATAATAACAATATGGAGGTTACAAGGGTACAATAATAACAATAAGGGGGTTACACTAACAACAATAAGGGACTATACTAGTAATATAGGGACCTAACATGCCCCTCTCCTTCAAAAAAGTGTTGTCTTCAATGCTTGAGTAGCTCGGGTGCTTCTGTATAAAATTCTCATCCTCCCATGTAGAATCTTCAGTGGGTAAGTTCTTCCACTTGATGAGATACTCTGAAATTGATCGATTCCGTAGCTGTCGAGTTCTTGTTTCCATGACCACTTCAGGTTCTAATATTATTTTTCCTTCCTCATCAAGTTCTGGCAATATTGTTTGAACTGGAAGATTTTCACCTATAACCTTCTTTAAGCATGAAACATGGAAAACTGGATGTACTCGCGAAGAAGCAGGAAGCTCCAATTTGTATGCCATAGTACCAATCTTTTGCAACACCTTGTAAGGACCATAGTACTTTTGCGATAATTTATTATCCTTCTTTGCTTGCTTGAGGGACATTTGTTTGTATGGTTGTAGCCGTAAAAATACCCAATCTCCTACATCAAAACTTCTCTCGCTACGATTTTGATCTGCCTGTTGTTTCATTCGATTTTGTGCCAAATTCAGGTTATCCTTTAAGAGTTGGAGAACTTCTTGCTGATGCTCGATGTGATCTTCCACTGCTTGAACCTTCGAATTTTCCCTTAAAGATGATGTGATGGATGGTGGATGATATCCAAAAAGTGCCATAAATGGGGTCATTTTTGCTGCAGTATGGAAGGAAGTGTTATACCACCATTCAGCGAGAGGTAACCACTTGACCCATTGTGTTTGTTTATCAGATACAAAACAACGAAGATATCCTTCCAAAAATATATTCACTATCTTGGTTTGACCATCGGATTGAGGATGATAAGATGAGCTATGAGCTAATTGAGTACCCAAACAAGAAAATAACTCCATCCAAAAATTTCCAGTAAAAATGGGATCTCTGTCACTCACAATAACCCTTGGGCTTCCATGTAGCTTTTGTATTATGTCCATAAATGTAGTAGCAAATGTACTTGCTTTAAATGGACGAGATAATGCACAAAAGTGTGCATACTTGGTAAGTCTATCAACTACCACCATGATGACACTCTTTCCTTCGGACTTAGGTAAACCTGTGATAAAATCCATTGAAATCTCCTCCCAGCGTTGACTTGGAATGGATAAAGGTTGTAGAAGTCCTGGGGTCTTAATTGTTTCCACTTTATTCTGCTGGCAAACCAAACATTCCGCCACAAACTTTTGAATATCAGATTTAAGGCCATCCCAAAAAAATTCTTTCTTCACCCTGTGGTAAGTTTTTAAAAATCCTGAGTGTCCTCCTAAAGGAGAAGTGTGCAATTCCAGAAGAATCTTTTGTTTTAGTTGGGAATTCTTACAAAGATACAAGCGATATTTGTACCATAAGGAATCATTTTTCCAACTAAATGTATCATATGTACTAGGATCTTGCTGCAACTTTTGAATGAGTGTCCATACATCTTTGTTCTTCTTCCATTCATCTCTTGCTTCGGTTATCCAATCTGGTTGGATAATAGAAATGGCACAAAGCAATGCTTCCACCTCTTCATTCTTTCTTGAGAGTGCATCTGCAACAACATTTAGCTTCCTTTTTTTGTAGATTATTTCAAAGTCATAACCCAACATCTTTGTGACCCATTTTTGTTGCTCTTCTGAAGATAGTCTTTGTTCCAAAAAGTGTTTAAGACTATCATGATCAGTTTTACCTTGAAGTGTCTTCCCATTAGGTAAGTTCGCCATTTCTTTAGTGCATGCAGTATTGCTAACATTTCCTTCTCATAAATAGGTTTCTGTAAATACTTTCCTTTGATTGGACGATTTTCAAAAGCAATGGGTCTTCCTTCTTGCATTAAAACAGCACCAATTCCATTTCCTGAGGCATCACATTCCACAATAAAGGTTTTTGTGAAGTCTGGCGTAGCTAAGACCGGTGCTAGGCACATTGCCTCTTTAAGATGTTCAAAGGACTTAGTTGCTTCAGGAGTCCATGAAAATGCATCTTTCTTCAATAATGTTGTTAGAGGTGCTGCTATTCTCCCATAATTCTTAACAAACTTGCGATAATACCCTGTTAACCCAAGAAATCCTCGCAACTGCTTTATGGTTGTGGGGACTTTCCATTCCTTAATGGTTTTAATTTTGTTAGGGTCTACTTTAACACCCTCGTGAGATACAATATGACCCAGATATTCCACCTCTTGTACTCCAAAGAAACATTTGGATTTTTTTGCATATAATTGTTTCTCCTGCAATAGTTTGAACACCCTATCAACATGTTCAACATGATCCTTCCAAGACTTGCTGTAGATTAGTATATCATCAAAAAATACTAGCACAAATTTTCTAAGGAAGGGTTTGAAAATGGAATTCATCAACCCTTGAAATGTAGAAGGTGCATTGGTAAGGCCAAAAGGCATGACCAAAAATTCATAATGACCCTCATGAGTTTGAAATCTTGTTTTTGGAATATCTTCAGTCTTCATTCTAATTTGATGATATCCTGAACGAAGATCCAACTTGGTAAAATAAATTGCTCCATGTAATTCATCCAATAATTCATCAATCACAGGAATGGGAAATTTATCTTAAATGGTGAGCTTATTGAGCTCCCTATAATCCGGACACATGCGCCATGATCCATCCTTCTTGTGTACCAATACTACAGGAGCAGAGAAAGAACTTTGACTACGTTGAATTATACCCGCCTCTAACATTTCTGCAATCATACGTTCAATTTCGCTCTTTTGGACATAAGGATATCTATAAGGCCTGATGTTTGGAGGAACACTTCCTGGAATCAAATGAATAGCATGATCATGATCACGAATAGGTGGGAGTCCTTTTTGGAGTTTCAAAAACCTTGGAATGATTGTCCAAGACTTTTTGGAGATCTGGAGAAATAGATTATTTTGATGTTGGAACTTCTAGTGAGCATAATTGTGCAATTATGCCTCGTTTTTCTTTCTTTAGAAGCTTTGTCATGACATTAGAGCTTATTATCTTTCCCGGCTTCCCTGCAATACCCCGTAATTCGACTTCCTTTCCTTCTGAAAAAAATTTCAAGAAAAGTTCTTGAAAATTAAAAGCTACCGTCCCCCAAGATTGTAACCATTGTACTCCTAGTACAACATCAGCACCTCCCATAGGAATGGAAAGCATTGGACTAGTCAATACATATTCCCCCATGGTTAGCTTGATATTATGGCATTTTCCCGAGCAATTTATAGTTCCTCCATTTGCAACCATCACTTGACATTCTGGTGCTGGGTATAGGAAACAATTTAATTCCTTGGCTACCTTATAATGAATAAAATTATGGGTGCTACCTGAATCAATCAACACTATTACCCTTTTCTTCTTTATATGTCCTTCCATCTTGAGAGTTTGAGGAGTGGTAATTCCTGCCAGTGCATTACACGATATGGTCGGATTCATTTCTTCCTCTTCTAGGGGTGGTTCCTGTTGTATATCCTCTTCTTGTTCATTTTCTTCTTCTTCTTCACAATCTATGTAAAATAATTTCTTCTCAGCACACTTATGACCTTTAGTGTATTTGCTATCACAACTGTAGCAAAGCCCTTTTGCTCTTTTTTCTTCCAATTGTTGTGGTGTCAACCTTGTAGGTTGTGGAAATCTGGGAGTAGCAACACTTCCCTCTTTATAGAAGTGAGTGGTAGGCTTCCTTGTCGCCATAATTTTACATTCAATTTTTCTTGCCAACCTGAATGCCTTCTCCAATGAATCAGGTTCCAAAACGCGAACTTCATATTGGATGTTATCCTTTAAAGTACCTATGAAGAGATCAATCTTGTGTTCCTCTGGAATATCAGTTACCCTTATATTCAATTTTTGGAAGTCCTCAATGTGCTTCCCCATTAAACCCTTTTGTTTGAGATTTATCAATTGGCTAAAGAAGGTGTTGCTCTTTGTATCCTCATAATGTGCTATCATTTCCTCCATAAAAATTGACCAAGTGACAATTTTTTTACGGGAGCAAAGCCATCGATACCATACAAACGTATTTTGTTCTAAATGTAAAGTTGTTAGGTCCTATTACTAGTATAGTCCCTTATTGTTGTTAGTGTAACCCCCTTATTGTTATTATTGTACCCTTGTAACCCCCATATTGTTATTATTGTGCTCTTAAATTATTATTGTTCGGTCGGCTAGGATTACATTGTGGCTTACTAGGATTACACTGTGGCCCCATGGACTCCTATACATAGAAAGGTTTGTGTAATTTGAATCATCCAAGAATTTTTCATTCATGTAATGTATTGGAGTTGCCCCCCTCGAAGTGGCTTATTTCTAAGGCGTTGATATCTCTTTTATTCTCTTTTTGGAAATTTGGTTTCACAACATTTGGTATCGAGCTTTGAGTTATAGGGTTTCGCTGCTCCAAACAGGTCATCGTGGAATTTTCGATATAAATTTTTTTCTACGAAGGCTCAGAATCTAAAATTTTTAGAGTGCGAAGCCAAAATCCTGAGGAACATCGTCACAAAATTTCAGAGCTTTGTTCGCAATATTCTCAGAGATATGATCTGTGCAAGTTAGGTCATTTTGCAGGCTCCTGAATTTAACCTAAACAGGTCATCGTGGTATTTTCGTAATAAAAAATTTTCTACGAAGGTTCAGAAGCTGAAATTTTTAGAGTGCGAAGGTGCAATCTTGTGGAACAACATCGCAAAATTTCAGATATTGGTTTGCAATATTTTCGGAGATATGATCTGTGGAAATTAGGGCTTTTTGAGGCTTCCGAATTTCATCTCAAAGAGGTGTTCGTGGGAAAATATTCATAGCTCTCTCTCTGAGCATCGGATTGGAATGATGTAAAAATTGGCTGCAATTACACAGACTGTAGTTTTTTCTCTATCAATTTCAAATCCAAAGGAGGAAACAGTGACACGTGGCAAGTAGTACAAGTTCACTCTACTGAACCAGTCCAAAATTGGGTCATTGTGGGAGATTGGACATAACTTTGTCTTGAAGAATCCAAATCAGATCAGACCTGTGGCATTTGAAAGAAGCTTCAGAGGGCTACTACAGGGCTGAATTTTAGATATTAAGGATCTGCAATTATAGAGATAATTCAATTTCAATATCAAGCTCCTCAAAAGAAAGTAAAAGGTGTGTATTTTTTTCCAAATTGCATAAGTCTTGTTTGAAGAATCAAGTTGAATTGATTCCAAGGGCATATTGTAGAATAGATATCAGTATTGGATTCTAAAATGGCCCCTAAAAATAATTCAACACCCATTAAGCCTTTATAAAGCTCTACTATGACTCATGAAGACGAAGAATGGCAACATGACATATCAAAATTACAAGAGCAAGTGCAACAAATTTCGCTCTCGCAAAGAGCAACAAAAAATGACATGGAAGTTTTGAAGAAAGGTGTGGAAACTAAGATGGATGGTTTGAAGAAAGGCATAGATGGCATGGAAGCTGGCATGGAATCTAAGATGGATAACATGGAAGCTAAGATCGATGAGAAAATGGAAAACATGAAGAATGATATAAAAGCAGACATGGAAGGTTTGACAAAGTTGATACAAGAAATGTTTCCTAATGGTGAAAAGATAGTAGAGGAAACTCATGATGAGAACAAAATAAATGTTAATCATGATTTCATAAAATCTAATGTTGGCGAGAAGAACCACCATATTCCAAAAATGGATATGAGGAAGTTTGATGGAAATGATCTTGTAACATGGATACTACAGATGGAACAATATTTTGATCTCCATAATGTGCAAAACACACAAAAGGTACGCATTGCAACTTTACATTTAGAACAAAATACATTTGTATGGTATCGATGGCTTTGCTCCCATAAAAAAATTGTCACTTGGTTAATTTTTACGGAGGAAATGATAGCACATTATGAGGATACAAAGAGCAACACCTTCTTTAGCCAATTGATAAATCTCAAACAAAAGGGTTTAGTGGGGCAGCACATTGAGGACTTCCAAAATTGAATATAAGGGTAACTGATATTCCAGAGGAACACAGGATTGATCTCTTCATAGGCACTTTAAAGGATAACATCCAACATGAAGTTCGCATTCTGGAACCTGATTCATTGGAGAAGGTATTCAGGTTGGCAAGAAAAGTTGAATGTAAAATTATGGCGACAAGGAAGCCTACCACTCAATTCTATAAAGAAGGAAGTGTTGCTACGCCTAGATTTCCACAACCTACAAGGTTGACACCACAACAATTGGAAGAAAAAAGAGTAAAAGGGCTTTGCTACAGTTGTGATAGCAAATACACTAAAGGTCATAAGTGTGCTGAGAAGAAATTATTTTACATAGATTGTGAAGAGGAAGAAGAAAATGAACAAGAAGAGGATATACACCGGGAACCAACCCCAGAAGAGGAAGAAATGAATCCAACCATATCGTGTAATGCACTGGCAGGAATTACCACTCCTCAAACTCTCAAGATAAAAGGACAAATCAAGAAGAGAAAGGTAATAGTGTTGATTGATTAAGGTAGTACCCATAATTTTATTCATTGTAAGGTAGCCAAGGAATTAAATTGTTTCCTATACCCAGCACCAGAATGTCAAGTGATGGTTGCAAATGGAGGAACTATAAATTGCTCTGGAAAATGCCATAATATCAAGCTAAACATGGGGGAATATGTATTGAATAGTCCAATGCTTTCCATTCCTATGGGAGGTGCTGATGTTGTACTAGGAGTACAATGGTTACAATCTTTGGGGACGGTAGCTTTTAATTTTCAAGAACTTTCTTGAAATTTTTTTCAGAAGGAAAGGAAGTCGAATTACGGGGTATTGAAGGGAAGCCAGGAAGGATAATAAGCTCTAATGTCATGACAAAGCTTCTAAAGAAAGAACAATGAGGCGTAATTGCACAATTATGCGTACTAGAAGTTCCAACATCAAAATCATCTATTTCTGCAGATCTCCAACAAGTCTTGGACAATCATTCCAAGGTGTTTGAAACTCCCAAAGGACTCCCACCTATTCGTGATCATGATCATGCTATTCATTTGATTCCAGGAAGTGTTCCTCCAAACATCGAGCCTTATAGATATCCTTACTTCCAAAAGAGCGAAATTGAACGTATGATTGCAGAAATGTTAGAGGCGGGTATAATTCAACCTAGTCAAAGTTCTTTCTCTGCTCCTGTAGTATTGGTACACAAGAAGGATGGATCATGGCGAATGTGTCTGGATTATAAGGAGCTCAATAAGCTCACCATTAAAGACAAATTTCCCATTCCTGTGATTGATGAATTATTGGATGAATTACATGGAGCAATTTATTTTACCAAGTTGGATCTTCGTTCGGGGTATCATCAAATTAGAATGAAGACTGAAGATATTCCAAAAACAACATTTCGAACTCATGAGGGTCATTATGAATTTTTGGTCATGCCTTTTGGCCTTACCAATGCACCTTCTACATTTTCAAGGGTTGATGAATTCCATTTTCAAACCCTTCCTTAGAAAATTTGTGCTAGTATTTTTTGATGATATACTAATCTACAGCAGGTCTTGGAAGGATCATGTTGAACATGTTGACAGGGTGCTCAAACTATTGCGGGAGAAACAATTATATGCAAAAACATCCAAATGTTTCTTTGGAGTACAAGAGGTGGAATATTTGGGTCATATTGTATCTCACGAGGGTGTTAAGGTAGACCCTAACAAAATTAAAGCCATTAAGGAATGGAAAGTCCCCACAACCATAAATCAGTTGCGAGGATTTCTCGGGTTAACGGGGTATTATCGCAAGTTTGTTAAGAATTATGGGAGAATAGCAGCACCTCTAACAACATTATTGAAGAAAGATGCATTTTCATGGACTCCTGAAGCAACTAAGGCCTTTGAACATCTTAAAGAGGCAATGTGCCTAGCACCGGTCTTAGCTACACCAGACTTCACAAAAACCTTTATTGTGAAATGTGATGCCTCAGGAAATGGAATTGGTGCAGTTTTAATGCAGGAAGGAAGACCCATTGCTTTTGAAAGTCATCCAATAAAAGGAAAGTATTTATAGAAACCTATTTATGAGAAGGAAATGTTAGCAATACTGCATGCACTAAAGAAATGGCGAACTTACCTAATGGGAAGACACTTCAAGGTAAAAACTGATCATGGTAGTCTTAAACACTTTTTGGAACAAAGACTATCATCAGAAGAGCAGCAAAAATGGGTCACAAAGATGTTGGGTTATGACTTTGAAATAATCTACAAAAAAGGAAAGCTTAATGTTGTTGCAGATGCACTCTCAAGAAAGAATGAAGAGGTGGAATCATTGCTTTGTGCCATTTTTATTATCCAACCAGATTGGATAACCGAAGCAAGAGATGAATGGAAGAAGGACAAAGATGTATGGACACTCATTCAAAAGTTGCAGCAAGATCCTAGTACATCTGATACATTTAGTTGGAGAAATGATTCCTTATGGTACAAAGATCGCTTATATCTTTGTAAGAATTCCCAACTAAAACAAAAGATTCTTCTGGAATTGCACACTTCTCCTTTAGGAGGACACTCAGGATTTTTAAAAACTTACCACAGGGTGAAGAAAGAATTTTTTTGGGATGGCCTTAAATCTTATATTCAAAAATTTGTGGCGGAATGTTTGGTTTGCCAGCAGAATAAAGTGGAAACAATTAAGACCCCAGGACTTCTACAACCTTTATCCATTCCAAGTCAACGTTGGGAGGAGATTTCAATGGATTTTATCACGGGTTTACCTAAGTCCGAAGGAAAGAGTGTCATCATGGTGGTAGTTGATAGACTTACCAAGTATGCACACTTTTGTGCATTATCTCATCCATTTAAAGCAAGTACAGTTGCTACCACATTTATGGACACAATTCAAAAGCTACATGGAAACCCAAGGGTTATTGTGAGCGACAGAGATCCCATTTTTACTGGAAATTTTTGGACGAAGTTATTTTCTTTTTTGGGTACTCAATTAGCTCATAGCTCATCTTATCATCCTCAATCTGATGGTCAAACTGAGATAGTAAATAAATGTTTGGAAGGATATCTTCGTTGTTTTGTATCTTATAAACAAACACAATGAGTCAAGTGGTTACCTCTCTTTGAATGGTGGTATAACACTTCCTTCCATACTACAGCAAAAATGACCCCATTTATGGCACTTTATGGATATCATCCACCATCCATCACATCATATTTAAGGGAAAATTCGAAGGTTCAAGCAGTGGAAGATCACATCGAGCATCAGCAAGAAGTTCTCCAACTCTTAAAGGATAACCTGAATTTTGCACAAAATCGAATGAAACAACAGGCAGATCAACATCGTAGCGAGAGAAGTTTTGATGTAGGAGATTGGGTATTTTTACGGCTACAACCATACAAACACATGTCCCTCAAGCAAGCAAAGAAGGATAATAAATTATCGCCAAAGTACTATGGTCCTTACAAGGTGTTGCAAAAGATTGGTACTATGGCATACAAATTGGAGCTTCCTGCTTCTTCGCGAGTGCATCCAGTTTTCCATGTTTCATGCTTAAAGAAGGTTATAGGTGAAAATCTTCCGGTTCAAACAATATTTCCAGAACTTGATGAGGAAGGAAAAATCATATTGGAACCTGAAGCAGTCATGGAAACAAGAACTCGATAGCTACGGAATCGATCAATTTCAGAGTATCTCATCAAGTGGAAGAACTTACCCACTGAAGATTCTACATGGGAGGATGAGAATTTTATACGAAAGCACCCAGAGCTACTCAAGCATTGAGGACAACACTTTTTTGAAGGAGAGGGGCATGTTAGGTCCCTATATTACTAGTATAGTCCCTTATTGTTGTTAGTGCAACCCCCTTATTGTTATTATTGTACCCTTGTAACCCCCATATTGTTATTATTGTGCCCTTAAATTATTATTGTTAGGTCGGCTAGGATTACATTGTGGCCCCACTAGGATTACATTTTGGCCCCATGGACTCCTATATATAGAAAGGAGGTTTTGTAATTTGAATCATCCAAGAATTTTTCATTCATGTAATGTATTGGAGGTTTCCCCCTCGAAGTGGCTTATTTCTAAGGCGTTGATATCTCTTATCTTCTCTTTTTTGAGCTAGTTTCACAACAAAAGTTGCGGTGTGTACCTTTTCGTAAATTTCTACACATTATGGAGATCAAAATATTGCTCCATCTGTAGTATCCATGTTACGGGATCCTTTCCATCAAACTTCGTCATATCCATTTTTTGGAATATGGCGATTCCTAAATACAAAATGCATTAGATTTTGCTGATCATTTTTAACATTTATTTTGTTCTCATTGTGAGTTTCCTCTACTATCTTTTCACCATTAGGAAACATTTGTTGTATACTCTTTTTCAAACCTCCCATGTCTACTTTTAGATCATTCTTCATGTCATCCATCTTAGATTCCATGCCAGCTTCCATGCCATCCATGCCATTCTTCAAACCATCCATCTTAGATTCCATGCATTTCTTCAAACCATCCATCTTAGCTTCCATGCCTTTCTTCAAAACTTCCATGTCATTTTTTGTTGCTCTTTGCGAGAGCGAAATTTGTTGCACTTGCTCTTGTAATTTTGATATGTCATGTTGCCATTCTTCATCTTCATGAGTCATAGTAGAGCTTTCTAAAGGATTAATGGGTGTTGAATTCTTTTTAGGGGCCATTTTAGAATCCAATACTGATATCTATTCTACAATATGCCCTTGGAATCAATTCAACTTGATTCTTCAAACAAGACTTATGCAATTCGGAAAAAAAATACACACCTTTTACTTGCTTTTGAGGAGCTCGATATTGAAATTTAATTATCTATATAATTGTGGATCCTCAATATCTGAAATTCAGCCCTGTAGTAGCCCTCTAAAGATTCTTTCAAATTCCATAGGTCTGATATGATTTGGATTATTTAAGGCAAAGTTATGTCCAATCTCCCACAATGACCCAATTTTGGACTGGTTCAGTAGAGCGAACTTGTATGACTTGCCACGTGTCACTGTTCCCTCCTTTGGCTCTAAAATTTATAGAAAAAAACTATATTCCATGTACTTGTGGCCAATTTTTACAGAATTCCAATATGATGCTGGGAGAGAGATCTATGAATATTTTCCCACGATCACCTCTTTGAGATGAAATTCAGAAGCCTCAAAAAGCCCTAACTTCCATAGATCATATCTCCGAAAATTTTGTGAAACAATATCTGAAATTTTTTGAAGATGTTCCTTAGGATTGTGGCTTCGTACTCTAAAAATTTCAGCTTTTGAAATTTCGTAGAAAAACATTTATTACAAAATACCACGATGACCTGTTTAGGTTAAATTCAGGAGCCTGCAAAATGACCTAACTTGCATAGATCATATCTCTGAAAATGTTACGAACCAAACTCTGAAATGTTTTGATGATGTTCCTCAGGATTTTGGCTTCATACTCTAAAAATTTTAGACTCTGAACCTTCGTAGAAAAAAATTTATAGCGAAAATTCCACGCTGACCTGTTTGGAGCAGCGAAACCGTAGAATCTCAAAGCTCCGATACCAAATGTTGTGAAACCAGCTCAAGAAGAGAAGAAAAGAGATATAAACGCCTTATAAATAAAGTCCACTTCGAGGGGGCAAACGTCCAATAAATTACATTAATGAACAATTCTTGGATGATTCAAATTACAAAACCTCCTTTCTATATATAGGAGTCCATGGGGCCACAATGTAATCCTAGTGGGCCCCAATGTAATCTAGCCAAATCCCTATGATAATAATTTAAGGGCACAATAATAACAATATGGGGGGTTACAAGGGTACAATAACAATAAGGGGTTACACTAACAACAATAAGGGGAATATACTAGTAATATGGGGACCTAACACCGAACGAGATGAGACGAGTGATGCTAACTGACGGGGACCTCGAACATATCATTGATGCGGTCACTTGACATAGATCGATGGTTAGCCTTAGAGGAACAAGCGACGTACTGACTCGACATTCTTCATGCCGAGCTCCATTCCCTCCGGTTAATACGGACACAGCGTGGAGCCAGTGTGATTAAGGTACGCACACCCTCGGAAACCAACAATGCAACACTAGTTATAGAAGAAAGCCACCTTCATGGTATGTATCGAGCGCAACCCTTGTGATCGTCACCCGAACTAGGAATGCAAGTCCAGCAGTACAAAATTCCAGCTGAATTTAGTTAAGCTATCACATGAGGCATTGTAGGGTCTCCACACATCCTTATTTTCAGGAAATTCACCATCTGGGGACCAACAAGTGCAACAGGCTTGGTGTGGTTGAACAAACAATCGATGCAAGAATGTTGAGGTGATGCCTTGCCACCATGAAGCAAACGAGCTCGAAAACTTGATTCACCAACTTTGCGCGGATGTTACAGATAGAAATTTCAGCCACATCCACCCCCCTAGGCTAAGATTGAAGGGAGCTGGTCGCAACATTGAAGGCCTCCCGAGGATGGGAGTTCGAGTTGGTCAAGATACAAATGGAGCAACAGATCGTGGATGCGGCTAAGTTGTAGCCTGGGGACATGCCTCCGAGGTACGTGCGCCCGGCGAGATGCATTGGTTCACCGTGGCTACGAACGTCATTACGGGGAAGATGCACGCAGAGCACCCAATTGCGGAAAAAACCATGCAAATATGGAGTAAGGGTCCAGCAGAGACCGATCCCGAGAAATAAACCAGGACCTATGGCGGAAGGAAGAAGAGTTCAAGAAGATAGAAGCCACCTTGCCCACTTTGGTTCCTGCTCAACGCTTGGCATGGATGCGAACCCGACCACACCCTCCAAAAATGATATGGATGAACTTCGACATAAGAAGGTCCTCGGTGATCGTCATCGAAGTCTTGGAGGCGTCGAAGCCCTCAAGCTCTCACGAGATGATGATGTTGTCTGTTAAGATAGCTAAACCAAACTCTAGAGAGTGTCACTGCTACGACGTAAGTTCCGATTTCGCGAAAAATTGGTTGATATTGCAAACAAATGCCGCAACTCAGAGTGAAGGTGTCTTGCCTCCATTGGTTGAAGCGATCGACTATCTTTGCGGGCGCGGTGGAGACCCCACCATCACGATGACTCAAGATGAGTCACAAGATTGTGTTAGGGGACTTTTGGAACAAGGTCTCCTAAAGTGCGAATTTTGTCCATTTTTGTATATTTTTTGTATTATTTAGTCTAGTGTCGTTTTGGGGTGGGTCAAAGCCCCAAAGGCATCAGTAATGGGTCAAGGGTAGACCAAGAGTCCACAAACCACGCTTTTTGGACCATTGGCTGCGTAGGGCTAAATCAGTATAAAGTAGATGAAACTTTTTGAGTCTAAGGTAGGGAAAGAATTGAGATTGATGTTAAGCACGAAATGTTAGATGCTGTGGTTGGGTTGTTTTGGGGAAGGACTCTCGCTACTTTGTGTGCATGGAGCTCCTCGGTCTGTTGTGTGCAGAACCCATCTTGGTTATGTGCACAGCGGTATTTTGGGATTGTAAGAAGATTTTGGTATTAATAACATGCTAAGTACTATTGATATCTCGATGTTATCTAAATCGTTTTTTATGATTAATGCGAACTTGGGTTGTATGATTAAGCTGCGAAAGTATACGATTCGATAGCTTTCGAAAGTGTCTTTGTTTCTGTTATATGAATCTATGATCCATTAATTGCTTGCGATTATGGTTTTATGTGCTTTGATAGATTGGTATTACACACGTGGATGCGAAGGTAATTACTATATCGTGATTGCGGTTTATATAAGCACGTAACTAGATCTATTAAATGCAAGCTTGATAAGTTGGGAACATGATCCGCTGACTTACCTACTCTCTCTTAGGGGTGCAGCAAACCTGGTTCCACCACCCTCCCACTCTTGCCTCGGGTGAGACTTTGGCTGCCACGCGGCGGGTCACTACCGAAAAGGTTTAGTAGTATAGGGGTTTGTTGGCAAACCTTAACCTGCGAACCTCGGGTTAGGACCCCCTCGAGCCAACATGCATCCAAGAATGGATTTATCTCAGTATATCACCATTAACCAACTTCACATGAGGTATGGCCTCCCAATAAGGAGTAACAATAGTTCTCTCCAAGTCGGATCACCTACAGTTTCGTCAAATTCCAAGTCACACGATGTACATGATGCATAAATCAAAGCGATGAGGACTAGAATACGTGAATCAAAAACTCTGCTACAACCCCCATAATCCCATAAAATATGGAATATTATTCCTGTCAAATTTTGGATCGTATCACAACATCCATAATGCCACCAACGTAGTTGAGAAAAAATTCATGCTTATTGCATGGACCATCCACTGAGAGATCGTCACTGCCACGATAATCATTTCCAAAACGTTAATCTACCAATCCCATGGACCATTGCATGCATTTAGTGGATTTTGGGGACTCGTCGCATGGGTCATTTATTTTCCAATGTCATTTGCCATTGTGGTTTATGCAAAAATATTATATCCTTCATGGGCTAATATGGAATTGACATCATGTTAAATGTTTAATTAGAATTACCACCTGATATAACATGACCCACGCCAACAAATTTCAAAATGTTTGGAATAATAAGTATTATTCATTTCTAATTACGTTGTCGCATGGGATTGTACCGATCCAAAATAACCAGCCATCGAATCGAAATGTATCCACCATCTCATCTTCTGTAAGTGTTGACTCAAAGGGGTCTCAAACTAGGTTCAGTAGTTACAGCGCACCAACAAAACCCTTTATTACCATTCCTTTAGGTAACAACTTGTTGCGTAGATCACTAAAATCTTACCCGAGGCAATATTGGGGGATGTAAGAACCAAGTTTCTACATCCGAAACGGATACTAGAGTGTGGATCTACTTCTAAAATTCTACTTATGCTTATATGGAACATTGTGGATGCATCATATCTATCTCTAACAACCTATACTTCATTGATCAATCAATATTCATGTGCCTCTGAGCCTTTATCATTAAAACATACATAGAGGATAAAAATAAATTCAATGATAATAAGAAAATACAATCCATAAACACAAATATGTCTTCAAAAACTCTTCTTCTTTTATTATCATCAATATCTTCGATACATATACTTTCTCGGACATACACACACAAGCTGCAGTGGTTTGCACACAAAGTTGCGGACTCTTCAAAGGCCTCCTCTTACACGGTTGTGAAGCCTTCCTTAGGCCCAAAACATAGAAATATAGATATTCAATAGTTCACACTCATCACACGTATAAGATATATTTCTTCAACTCAATATTACATTTAGTTATATAGAATTTACATCATACAAAACCATGGTCACTATAAGGAAAAGACCCTCTAGCGTATGTTTTTTGAGGAAGCCCCTTATAAAAATACCCAGGACATCCATTTCTAGTGGAATTTCCTAGAGGAGTTTGGCGGGCAGAGGTTTTTTGCGAATGTATTTCGTCCGGTGCTCTTATCAGTCTGTAAAACGCCGTCCGGTGCGTTAAACACGACAAAGCACCAGTGCGGTTAAAAAATTACCACACCGGACACGTCTCGCTCCACTACACCCACCCGGTGCGTTGTGATACCGTAGAGCACCGGTACTTCACATAAATTGCGCACTAACGCCTCATAAAAAAACGTGCGAAAACCGAAACCGCCCGTGTCACCCTTAAACGTAATGGGTTGCCAACATACGGGCCACCTCGAAATCCCTCGTGCACCGCATAAGGTTAAATAAATAAAAAATTATGGCCAAAACACTACATAAAACATAGGCACAATGGGAACCGTGCGCTCATAACACACCCACCCGGGGTGTCATATTCTTATACAACACCGATTCCTTACATCTCTACCGCATCGGTGCTTCCGAAAACATGCATGAAAAAGATACGCCTAGTGTGGAATAAATCAATTGCACCGGCCCGAAACCCGGCACACTTGAAGATGGTTAAATAGAAAAAAAATTATGGCCAAAAAAACCGCACAAAACATTGGCACATCGGAAACCGTGCTCTCCGTACACACGGCACCGGTGCGTTTAATTACGAAACAACACGGTGCATGTCAACTCATCGGCCCCGGTGCCTCATAAAAAAGTGCGCAGAAACGAAATCGCCCGAGGTGGAATGACGGAAACGCACCGGGATCCACATAAACGTTGTGCACTGGAAAAGGGTTAAATAATAAAAAAAAATGCAATCAAAAAATTGCACAAATCATTGGCTCACCGAAACCATTCCCGGTGCGTCATATTAATGCGAGCACCGATTCATTACGGATATGCCTCCCGATGCTTCATAAAAGCGCACAAAAAAAGAAACAACCAAGGGCGACATACAATAAAACGCACCGATACGCTAGTAAAAACCCCGTGCATCGGAACAGGGTTAAATAAAAAAAATTACGACCAAAAAACCACATTTTTCACTTTTTTTCAGAGTGCTACAGAGATCTCAAGCACCAGTGCAAGTTATCCTTGTTTGATCCGCACGACATCCGTGCTCCCATTGCACTTATTGCATGTGCTTGCTGCATTGCATTTCCACCAATCTCTAGCTTGAATTTTATAAAATAGTGGACAAATTTTCTTTTTGCAAATTCTACAACCAATATGCCTCCTCGATGGGTAAATGTATAGGAATTTTTTATTGTTTTTCCATAATTAAACCTTTTAGTGGATTAGAATTTCAAAAAACCTAAAAATTAACCATTATGTCACGTGGTGTGTCTCGAGCTATTCAGCTCGCACCGGTTTGTGGTAGTCTCGCCTATCAAATTTACGGTGCCGCACCGCAACCGGTGCTAACGTTATCCAGTACTGCTTCCGGGTGGCACCTCAGTGCACCGTGTCATTTTAAAAGATTTTAAAAACTACGGTGCGATAGTTTACCGAGCCGCACCGTTGACAATGTGGTATCGCGGCAACATAGTGCGTTGATGGACATATCCGCCCCGAGGGGTGTAATGTGGTTAGCGCACCGCATACCACAATTCGACATTTTCAATGGTTCGCCTTGGTAAACAGGTGCTAAGGGTATCCACACCGGGTTTCGAGGGTAGTACCAAAGCCGCAATGTGTTATGTTAAAATTCCTTATAAAGAGCGGTGCGCTCGATTACCGGCCGCACCATTGACCTAGTTGAATAGTGGTGATGCGATGCATTCGGTTACCTTGCTGCACCGTTGACCTAGTTGAATAGTGGTGATGTGGTGCGTTGACTGATATAACCGCCCTGGGGATGGCTATTTTTGTCGAGCACACGACTTACCGTATTTGGCCTACGTTAGCGATGCGGCCTTTTACAATACTTTGCACCAACGAATATGTATGGTGGCAAAATGGCGGTGCACCGACTTAGATATATGACCCGGGGCATATAGTGTAGTCAACGCATCACTCTCCCCGACACCGCATGTAGTGAACGGTGCGCTAAAAACATTTTCTAGAGCACCACCCCTAGTGTGCTGAATATCATTAGGGGCATCGTATCCAGTAGCGCTCTATTGAAATATGCACGGAGACCGATGCGTGAATCGTGCTTTAGGCGCACCGACTGTTGTTTTATTTATTTTTTAGAAAATATTTATATACGTATATTTCTAAATACATGTGTCATTTAATAAAAAAATTGTGTTTAATATGTCAATCACTCGAGAGACGTGAAAGGACGGAAGAGGGGCAACCACAACAATCACGAGCGAAACGAGTATAACATGGTTCGCCTATGGGAGGCAAGAGAGAGGGAGAGAGATGCATACCCTCGCCCTATTACATTAGCGACACATGGGCTCCTAAGGGAGGTAGGCCTCTCAAGTTTTATGAGGAGGTTACTTCCTAAAGTTCCATAGTTTTTTTTTGAGACATCTTATCCGAAGCTGGGAATGCCCAGCGATAGGATTTTTTGGGTTGGTATCAACTAGTGGTACACGCCCACCGAGGAGGATGTATATTTTATTACATGGATATCGAGGAGAGGGGTGGATTTTTCCTCATTCCCCGAGGTTCCGGTTGGGGTCGTGTGGCGTGGGAGTCGCTAGTTTACTCCCGGAGATACATTGGAGCACATTTAGTATCTCCTACGGATTTTCGAGGTCTTTGGAGGCGATTATGTATTGGTGCGTTTGGTCGTGAGGAGGTCCAGTTGTCTCTTACTTATCATTTTGACCATTTTGCACAACACCAGTGATGAGAAACACATTAGTTTCTCGCTTTTATATTATTTTGATTCTTTACTACAACATCCATGACTTGTTAGGTGGTCCGCCATTTTTTTGCGAGTTTCTGTATAGCATTAAATAGATGTTGTGCTCATGCACAAGGGAGGGTCAACTTCCCTTTTTCTTCATAGCTTTTTTGTTTATTTTTTTGGGAGGTTTCCGAGAGATGAGACCTATTTTTTTCTTCGGAAGCCTCATAGGCCGGATTACTAAGGCACGTATGCACATGTGGGGGGCGAGATGATGCCCAAGAGGGAGGAGAGTCTTTTTCCACCGAGGATATCGGATGATGCACTGGAGTTGATAGCCAGTGTTGATGAGCATCCCTTCATTATGTTCCCCTGTCCTTATGAGGGGTTGGATTGGCGAGGGTGTGCCAACATCCTCTTCACGACTCGATGAGCCGCTAGATGATAGAGGTAATATTACTATTTTATTTAAATTTATTCTAACACATTGTTTAACTTGTTTTTTATTAAATTGTGTAATGAAATTGTCTAATTATTGTTGTGTACTTGTATATATTTTGCAGAAATTGGCTCTTTTGATGGCGAGGAGATGTCACCACCACCACCCGATCCGAGTGTGGATCCCGATGATCACGATGAGGGCATTCCGTATGCCAAGGATGATCATCGGGGAGGCCGGTGTAGATCGCAGACCCGCTCTCGCTCGGTGTGCCGATGTGCGGTTGACTTGGTGATGCTAGATAAAGGATGGAGTTGGCCGACCAACTCATTGCATTGATTTTTGAGGCGGGCATCGTGCCCGCTCATTATAGAAACATAAAGGTCGATGATAGGCTATTACGGATGTGGAGAGGCATGCCGTGTGACATGTATAGCCTGATGCGGCATGTATAGGAGTTACGACAGCTTTTATGCGATCAAGAGTATCGTTGTATGTTACGATCGAGCCACAACACGTGATGGAAAGTCTACGAGGCGCAGCGTACCATCATCTAGCGGGAGTCATGATTATGGAGATGAGGGCGGACCATCGACCCACTAGTACCGATATTGATGTTTTACTACCACCCAGTTGATCCATGAAATTTATATTACAATTGTATATTTTTAACATTATTCAATATATATATATATATATATATATATATATATATATATATATATATATATATATATATATATATATATATCTATATATATATATTATATGGTCCATGTATTTTATGTTCATGTTTCAATTGTACTTAATTTACATGTTGGTGATCATCATGATGTGTATGTTGTTAGGTCATGTTAGATATGTTCATTTACAGTGCAACTTGCAGATAGATGTGTATGTGATAGCATGAGTTATTTGACTTGAGATGTATATTTGATGTTTGTGTTGTGATGATGTTAATATATAATGTTAATTGCATTTTGTTAGATGAGCATGATCACGATGATGCAGTTAGCGATTTTGCAGAATGTGTTTTTTAGTCAAATTTAATGTTTGTACGATGATTTTTTGTAATTTTTTAATTTGTAAAATTGTAACTGTATATATGTAAAATTCTAAAATTGTAATTGTAATTATAATTTTACGTGAAATATTTGTAAAATTGTAATTCTAATTGTATGTAAAATATTTGTAAAATTTTAATTGTATTAATGTGAAATGAATTTATTAAAAATTTTAAATTTGTAAATTTTAAATAATTGTAAAATAATAAATCTAAAATAATATGATTTATTGTAACATAATAAAGTTTAGAAAATAATGCAAATAAATTCATGTAATTTAGAATTATCATTTTTTTTATTATGATCTTAGATACAAAAAAAATAATTAATTTATATAGTATGCCATTGTTTTTCGAGATCAACATAATTAATGCAAATTATCAAGTGAATTATTGATTTTAACATTAACACAATGAAAATTACCAATTAATTCAAAATACATATTATATTAATATTTCGAAAAACCCATCTTAAAAAAGTATAAATATTGATGAAATAACAAATGTACATATCACTCTCGGTTCTCATGATCACCCTCATTATCTTCTAGCTCGCATGGCATGATAACACTATTGTTCTCAAAAATATGTTTTGATCTAGGGTCACGTGTCAATACAAACCATCAATCCCTATCCAACACATCTAGGTAAAAAAACACCGGGTTGCAATGTTTAGGGAAAACATAGGGCTCCTTAGCTTGATCCCACATGTTTATAGAGTTGATACATATCAACCTACTATCGCGATATTCCTTTACATTATTCCGATCAAAGGTGTCCCACCACTTGCACCTAAAAAATAACACATTGGAAAGAATAAAATTCCACTTCAATGATCCCTTGTATCTTTACGATGTAACCTAACATCCCTCGTACTAGGTTTTGATCACGGTGGCTAGATCGACTAGATTGATCGAACTCGACTTCCACTCCACGATCTTGTGTGATGTTTCTAGCATTGGCATTTTCTCATGCGAAAATGGTGTCCATATGCCCACACAGATGGGAACAAATGCACCTATTATAAAAATTTTTAAAAAAATCATAGTTTCATGTGTCTTATAAATAATAATCCAACGATTAAAATATGAAATGTATATGTCTTAATATAAGTCTCAAATTTACATATAAATTAAAAATATTATGACCGAGTTGCTTTGCACCAAAGCCCTACGTTTATCGCATCCTCTTCGACACGCGGGTAACGACCGATAGCACCGTATTTCTCTTCGACTTGGTCGACAACCCAACTATTGGGGCATATTTTTCTTTTAAATGATCGGGATAAGGCACACTTCTACCATTCAACCATATGAATTATTTCCTATCACTATCCCATTTCATCCTGTTTTGTTTGTACAATGTGACCCACGATTGTGTCGCTTTAGAATTGTAGAGAACAAATTTATTGATTGCTTCAATTTCTCGCATTCGCCGATGAAATCAAACCAACATTATATAGTACTTAGAGATCAAAATATACATTATATTGAAGTTCAACTTGAATATTAATTACTTTTTGTAAATTTAAAAAATTATAAGTCGCTTACTCTTTATCAAGCACTTTTTTTCCACTCGTTTGGAGCAACTCTCCTTCTCTTTTGTCTTCATCCATTTCATCATCCCAAATCAAAACACCCGGTCTCGTTTATTGATCCGCTTTGATGTACTCACCGGCATAATAGAAAGACTCATATGATATGTACCCCTTTGCCATATACCCCTCGGGTTTTGCCCTTTTTTGAACAAAACCTTTCAATTTCTTCATGTACCTCTCTAAGAAGAACATCCAATGACAAGAAACAACCCCAACTAATTCAACCTCATCTACCGTGTGGATTAGAAGATGAACTCTGTAAGTCCATGAAACTCGTCGTGAAGTTCCTTCTCAAACATACAAACAATCTCAAGTTTCTCTTGATGCCACCGTGGAATGCTAGCCACATGAATCTCCTTTGACCCTGATCCAACGTACAAATGCAAATAATTTAGATATGGCACATCCTAGGTCTTGAGGGAATTCATGTTTCACACACCCATGCACGAACAAAGGATAATGACACCGCAAAGTTATAAACACATGCAATAATATACAAAATTAGTTATGTTTTATGAATATAACAAATAATAAAATCATGCTTTTGACATTATACGTACTCTTAGAAGTTTCAAATGGTCATGAGATTTCAACCCCAACAAATGGTCATCCACAGTGAAGCAGTGCCGTAGTGAAAGACCCGTATGAAGTTGGCACCCTCACATCCATTATAACTTCCTTTGCCAAAGATATATCATCTTTTTTTAAAATCCATGGGACATCACCTTATTTGAAAAACCATGAATTAAAGGGACCAAGTGCTCGCCTTTCGATCCCGTACTTTTTAATCGTCTTGGCCAATGTTTCTTTTTAGTTTTTGAAGTAATAAGATCTTTCATAACAACCAATGTGTCACTTTGTTTCAATGATATGTGCCTCCATAAAGAAGATGAAACATTTTTTAATCAATGCATGGGATATAATAAGTGGGAAATCTGAAGATGCTCCCAATATGGGAGGTCATAAAAGATAGATTTACTTTTCATCCCAATGGGCAAATTTCTCAACATAGGTGTCGAAGAAATATGGATCATCAAACATAGGCTCCCCATTTGAATTGAACATTTCTATGAACTCCTTCTCCTTCTCTCTCTCATATGCTCTAAGCCATTTAGTCGGTGTCATTATTGGAGGCCTTTGGGTTCTCTCTCGTTTACCATTGAAAGCGGATGTTGATCTTATGTAAGGGTGTTCTTCCGGTAGGAATACCCTGGAGCAATCATACATCTGGCTTTCGTAGGTCCTTGGACCATCTAGCTTTTAGAGAAGGTCCACAACATTTACATCCAAAATACCCTTTTGTTATAAGACTTGTGAGATTATATTTGTATACATTAATTAATATGCATGGCATGTTAAAGAATATCATGAAGATCAGAAAAAATATTACAATGAATTGAATAACTAATATGTGAAAGCATATTGTTACATATATAAAACAAAATCAATAATTTAAACATGTAATTTACCGGAGAAAACTCCTAAGCCCTGGATAATCATGTGTCGTGTAAGCACATATGCCATAAAACGTAAAACTCCTCTCTCGTCGCGGTGGGTCTTGATACATCGCATACATTTATCCCATCCCATAATTCCTTCAATTCATTTACCGATGGTTGTAAGTAGACATTCATATTCTTCACTTGTCTCCTACCGGGGACTATGAGAGCCAACATAAGATGTTGATTCTTCATGGACAACCATTGGGGGTTATTGTTATTGATCACTACTACGGACCCAAACATAATAGTTGGTGTTCTGGGGGGGAATATGGGTTGACACCATTCATGGCTATGCTTTGAGTCGTAGACTTCGTACTTCATCCTTGAATTTTTCGGGACATGTATCCTCTATATGCTTCGTGGCTATTGAATCAGTTGGGATTCACATAAATCCCCAACTCACTTCTATGTGAGGCATGCCATCCCTAAAACATAGCTAATTCTTTGCAACGAAAGAGCCTTTGAATCCTTGGGATTATATGCATGTGCCTCAATATCTTAAAAGGAGGACCAATACGTGATTTACCCTTGTTTTTTGATTTATCATACCTATCATGCCCCTATTTCGAGACACATCTCTTTGTCTACATATTCTCCTCTATATAGAATATAATCATTTGGACATGCATGATATGATATGTACTCAACACCCATTTTCAACAATTTCTTTGCCTCTTCGCGACCCTACTGCAAGACATTATCTCTCGGAAGAACCTTATCTTTGAATAACCCTGTAGTTGGTGATCATGGAAAAAATATATTAATAAATGTACATTAATGTCGATATAATTATTAACATTCATAAAATTTACCATTTGTAATGTTCATTGCGTTGATACTGATTATATTTCAAATTTATGTAAGGGGAGTACTTTATGGTAACTTACCTCAAAAGTTCCAAGAAACATGCATTCTACAAGCCAAAATTTGCTTTCAAGTTGTATAATAACATCGTTGTCCCCAATTGGGTAGACTTTGATTGACCGCCGAGGTCCAAAGAGAGGGGTGGTGGAAGCAAATTTAAGGCTTTTCGAAAAAAGGTGTCAGCGATATGAGCATCATCCCCTTGTTGATCATAATTTTGGAATGCATCTAACAAAATTGTCTCCATGGTAGTCGTATCCCTTAAGTAATCATCCATACCAACCTCTATTTGATTTCCTCCATTGCCGACTTGTGAAGAACTACTATTGCTGTAGTCATTCCTAATTGGTGAATCTGAACGTAGCGGGAATTGAATCGGGTGGTTGATTCAACCATTCTTGGTATTGTTCCTCTTCCATTTTTTTCTCTTAATTCAGATATTCTCTCGATTTGACATTGTTGTGGGGTGCAACGAAAGATGGTAGGTAGGTCATTCATCATCACTAGAATCGTAATAATTAAAAAAAATAAATTTGAACATGATTAGTAAAAAATATATGATATCAATTAATAACCACGTTGATAATATTGATGCATTGATAAATTGGTTTGACATTGAAATAATTACATATTAATCAATATATATACCAAACAATTATAATTATAATTACCATCATTGTCCCGGGATTGTGGCTAGAAGATGCAATATTGTTACAATTGGCGGTGAAGCGATCGTCCATTTTCATCTACCAAATGTGCCTTGCGGTATGGATCTCCCTGATAAGAACTTTTGACATTTTGGAGTCGTTTGAATATTTTGTGCATCCGAACTCGATGTTGAATTTGCATGAACCCTGCAAATTTGTATACATTATAAATTTAATTAAGTTGTGCATTGTTGAATGCATATATAAAAAACATAAATTCAATTAGATAGTGAAAAAATAAAAACAAATTTGAAGTAAATATTACGTCTCCGGATGGATAGGGAAAACTCCGTGATGGACTTTGAGAAATATTATGGAACGAGTTGGATTTTGAAGAATTGTTCATTTCATATAATATATGATATTTTCTCCCCTGCATTTGATAAAATAAACAATAAATTTTGGTGCACAAACCTAAATGTAATTTCGGTGTGTAATGTACAAATAACCGCACTGGTGCATTTTTGGTATTGCGCGCCGGTGTCGTCATATAACCCGACGCCCCGGTGCGTTTTGATTAAAGGATGCACTGTAAACGAATAACTGAAAATAATAATAGTGCAACCCTATTTTCTTTAAGTGAGAAAAAAGCGGTAAATTGAAAAATGGACAAAAAAATATTTTTGAAAATCTAATTTCATAAAACATTTCTTTAAATACTAAACACTTTTCATTATTTCACTATTTTTACAAAAAAATTCAGCTAGAGATTTGCAGGATACATACCTGGAGCAAACAGAGCACGAGAGAAGTGTGGAGCGAGGGAAATACGTTCGAACGTAAGTATTTAGACAATCGAATTCCAAACCTCGGTGATTCAAAACTTGTACCATAGAATTTCAAATGATGTGAGTAAAGTTTATTATTTTTTTGTATTTTTTTTCCGTAGTTTTTTTTATGTAGTAAAAGAAAAAAATCAAAGTCTATTATTTTTTTTACTTTTTACGTAGTTTTTTTTATGAAGTAAAATAACAAAATCAAAGTTTATTTATTTTTTTACTTTTTTTTATCGTAGTTTTTTTTACCTTTTTATGCGATTTCGAAACAAAATAAAAAAAAGAAATCCGTTTTTAGAAATAAAACCCTAGATTCTTTTTTGTTTCTAAATTAGGGCTTTTCAATTTAGATTTATAGGGTTTGTATAGTAATAAGACATCCAACCCATGAGATGAATTTCATAGTCGATCCCAATCCATGTTGGCCCTTACGTCAATCTATGATTTTTTTTCGTCGGTGCAGCCTCGCGTAACATAGCGCACCGGTGCGCTTGCATTTACACAAGCGCACCGCGAAAGTACAATTAAAAAAAAGTTTTTTATCGGTGCACCATATGTAACATACGACATCGGTGCCCTACTTCATTATGGCACACCGCAAACGTGTTGTTTTACCAAAAAACCATTTTAGAAACAAACCCTAAATTTGTTTTATTTCTGCCCTTTCTTCTCCCTCTTTACGTGATTTTAGAATTAGGAATTTTTTAATTTATATTTATAGGGTTTGTATTTATAAATATAAGCCTAAGACATCCAACTTGTTGTGGTTCCTATGTTTTGGCCAGATTGGCAAGACCAAAAGATAAGACAACATCAAACCACTTTGGGATCCTAGGATCTAGCCCTCCTGGATCTGAGAGGGATCTCTCTATAAATATAAATAACGAATGTATATTTAAGGCTCAAATTGAGTTATTAGGCAAGGTATGAAGCACGGGGGTTTTTGATTTGTTTGTTTGGTTGGAGATCATTAATCGAGAAGGTTAAAGAACTAAAGAAGGAGGTGAATAGAAGGATGTTTCAACATGGGAAGGTAGGTTAAAAGAAAGGTTAATCCATTGGGCTATGGATTCATGAAAGGGGATTACTTGCACAACAACTATCCATGGGTTTCCATAGGGCAAGTCATCTATGCCAAAGGATCTTTTTAGATAGATGGTGGAATGGAACATTAAGAATGGGTGAAAGAAAGAAACCAAAGTGCGAGTCTAAGATCGAGTCGGATGTCATTTAAATCCAGGGCCTTCTTTGACATACTTCAAAGGAAACTCTCATAAAAGACATGAAGGGTAGCTTAAGATCAGGTGAGATGTCATTTAAATCCAGACCTGCTTTCAAGCATAATCTTAAGGAAGACAATCCAACGAGTCCTCATAACTACTTTCGAATGGTAGAAAACATTTAAGATTAAACACGAGTAAGGCCTAAGATCGGAGAAAGACTTTGAACCTTCAATGCTTTTGACACTAACTCAACGGGATCTTAGAAAGGCAAATTGTTGGAAAAGGAACCTAGTGAGACAGAGGGCTAGCTCTAATCTCCCGGCTTTCCCAATTCTTTCATTTCGAGACCAAACAAGAGCATCTAAGGAAACAAACTCGAAATTCATACATCGGTAGCGTGGACCATCCAACTTCTATATTGGTTAAATTATGATGAATTTTCTCTTAGATACACAAATATCTCGAAAACATAAAGATAAAGATTACAGGTGAGACTTAGGGTACTTCCAGCAGTATGTCCTAGTATATGCTTACTTGTTCTTTATCTAAGAATAATGGACGAGTGTGATAAACATGAAAGGAAATAGTTACGGTAAGGAAAACATCACCGATAATATAGACCAGGATCTTATGAATCTGCTTGATTAATTGATGTGAAAAACCAATCACATAATTTGAGCTCGGTGGCCTTTTACAATCAAAATTCTCTTCCTAGCCTACTTTATTACAGACTACTTAGCTACTTCCCCTCAATAAAAGTTCTAACAACTCATAGAATCCCAACAACCAACAACCTTTACAATATAATTTACAGGGGGTTCTTATAGATGAACGAGGAAGTGAAGAAACGAGAGGAGATAGTTGGCCCAATTAAATGAATAATTTTAATGTTTCTCGGCCTCCGGGAGGCTTGATGAAGAAGAAGTGACATGCTCCATACTTCATTAAAGGAACCTTTGCTTGTATTTGTACTTTGGTCGTTTGTTTTTTTGACTTTCGGAAGCTCCGGTAGGTGGGAAATTGATTCGAGCTGCATATATGTCAATAAATCTTTGACTCGCCTTGATCTGTGACTCGTGTTAATGAAAATAGGATTGCAAGAGGTAGTATGGGTTGATGGAAGGTGACTAGCCTCTCCGATTTGGCATGTAGAGGCTTTCTCTGCTCGATCCGTCCTTCATGTTTCACTGGTGCTCGATCTTCTTTGTTTAATTGCTATTCATCGTGTTTTTTTTCTGTTTTGCGAGTGTGCGAGGAGACTTGCACGGGTGGAGGTGTTCATTTAATGAGGAAATATTGGATCCATCCCTCGTACCGAAGACTTGGAACAATCATTCCCGGCTTTCAGTGCAAATTTTAAATATCTAGGGAGAAAACCTTTATGACCCTGCAAAAAACCAATAAAAGTGAAGAAAACCCGGAAACAAGGTTTAGAATTGGCTTTGGACATTTGGGAGGAAAGTTAAAATAGAACTGTTGATTTAAATTAATCAACATAGATCTACAAATCGAGATCCTTTCGCAAAGTCATTTGGATGAATGGAGAAAGGGTGAGGCGAGGTTATATCAAGGTCGTCGGATCCGGGATAATCAATGGCTATGATCGCTTGATGGAAACATTTGGGAGAATAGGTGAATAAAAAATGAACGGGGCTGAAATTAAGTCATGACCGTCCGATCACGGAGATCAACAGTCGGGGTTAAGAAAGAAAATATGCCGTGAAGGGTGGTAAGCGAGAAAATCGTAATGGTTTTCGTGCGAGGGCCGAGGGTGGTAAATGGTTTTCACTTTTGGAACGTGATCCTATCGGGGATCGACACGTGGAATCAAAAAAACCACTTATATCACGTGATTTTAAAATGTTAACGTCCCGGACACTAAATTCACACAATATTCACCTCGCCGTTGGATGGAGGGCGGGGAGATATGACGGTGGGAATGAAAGCGCAATGTAGAAAGATGCACGGGAGGAGGTGAGCCATCGGGTTCATTGTGGACCGTTAGATATTAAAGTTTGGACGGTCGTGATCTACCTGTCGGGGCGGAAATTTTTTTCAAAGGGGAAAGGTTAGATGGATGTGCGGAATAGATCCTAGCCATTGGATCTATAGAACAGACGGTTGAGATTGCGTCGGAGAAATGATTCGGGACTCGGTGGACGGACGTAGAAAATGGGCGATGTGATTAGATTTTGACCATCGGATCGGAAGGGGAATTAACGGCCGGGATTGAATTAGCGGGGGCAGGTGATGGGCTTATGAGTGGAGTGCGAAGGTATCTCATCCATTGGATTTGTAAGAATGAACGGTCGAGATTTGATCGGGGATCACAAATTGGAGGAGGCGAAGGGATGGCACTTAATATTTTGCGATGCGCGATTAAGCGCCAGCCCGTCCGATCTAGAACAAGATCGACAGTCAATACTCAATCTGGGGGGGGAATGGAGAGAGGTTATGGGCGTGAAGCGATTTAGCATAGGTCGTTGGATCCGATAAGATTGACGGTGGAGATTGAATCCGAGATTGGGCGGAGAAAAAAACCCATTGTATCGGAAAATAGGAAGAAACAAAGGGAACATAGTAACATAAAGCTCGATTGCGATTAGTGCCTGGTTATGGCGTCGGGTTACATGCGAGAGGAAAGGGTTAAGGGCTAAGGCTGAAAGGGGCTTAAGTCCTAAATGTAAAAAAGAGTGTTTTAGGCCTAAATTTAGTGTTTTTAAGCTAGAATGAAGGGTTCCGTAGAGGAAAGGAGGGATTTTTTAAACCGAGATAAAGGATAATATGAGGTTTAAAAAATGGTTTAAGGATGAGATGGAGGGTTAATGAAGGGATTTTGGAGGGATTTTGTGAGGGGAGAAAGAATGAAAAATGGGGATTTTGAGGGGATGAAATGGAGGCCTCTTTGACAACATTTTTCTTCACCTATCAGCAGGATTCTTCAATGGAAACAATAGTGAAGATTCTTCAAAGGATAGAAGACACATGGAGGCTTCAAGGATGAAAATTTTTTCAAGGGAAATGTTTCTCTTGAAGGCTCGTAAACATTTTTAGCCACCCGTTTTCTATGCCAAAAATTTATAGGTGGCTAACAGTGGCTCCACATGGGGATGGCATCTTCTTGAAGGTGTCAAGAATCTCGAAAAATAATCTTTGGGAGTAGGCTAGATGCCTAGTACTTGACACATCCCTTTTCTTTTCTTTGATCACATTTGCCACAAACATGATGGATATTAAATCAATGGAAAACACTTTCCCAAACAACTACCTACCCATCCTAATGTCCTAACATTTTTTTCTTCAAGGTGCATTTAGACTTGCGGACCTTTCACATCATCACTTTTTGTAAACAGGAAAATAAACCTATCTACGCTACCCTTATTACTCCACGAGACTATATTAAACGAGTTGGCCTCATAGCTTCTCTACCTAAACTAATATCCGCCAGGATTAAACCGTCTAGCATATTTCTTTCTCTACATTCTAAAACATAAATTTAAACACATACAAACCAGGGATTAGACTGTCTGGTCCGCTGTGGGTCCATGGAATAAAGACAAGTTGCACATGAACCGAACTTTGCGAGAATTAAAAAAACAACTAAATAAATGCTCACGAGTCGAGCTTTATTGAGATTTCCTACCTACCCTACTCTAACTTGAAATATTTACATGTCTAGTCGACAAAATCTCTTTTCAAATACATCCAGATCAATCGGATGATCCCATGACTGGTCCTTTACGCTCATCTCTTTAAGCATGCTTTGGATAGGCGGGGGCCACTCCCATTCTCTTTGTTTTTTTAACAAAAACTTTTAAAATATTTCTTATTACCCTGCAAAAAGTCGCTCTTGATGACCTTTGATCCTTCTTCAAATGTTTGTAGGAAATGAGCATAAGGATCTTGAAATGATACCTAGTTGTGAGTATTTGACAAGTGGTTTTCAACAAGGACTCGCTTCCCTTTCCACTGGATCAAACAGAAGATCCTTTTTGAGAAAGAACATCTCCCTCATCTTCATCATCATATGAGCTGGAGGACTCATCATATTTGGCAAAGTCTTTGTCCTCTTGTAGCTCGAGATATTCGATTGAGTGGATTGAACTAAAGTGAAAAGACTAACATATTCTTGAGCAGGGGGTTTCTTTGGTTACCTCAACCCTTTTAGGATAATGTTCGGTATATTCAACTTGCTCAAGAGTTTCTTCATTTATTTCCTCCTCATCCTCCGAGATGGAAGGTCGTCGATCTCCAATCACATGAAAACTACTATCGATGATCCGAGGTGTAACAGAGTGAAAATCCAATGAATCTTCATCTAATACTATACTTTCATAACTTTCCTCATCGATATCATAAATAAACCGCATGGGCTCATTACTTTCTTGAAGATGACAGAACTGATTTTTCCTCCCACAAATCGTTAATGATGGCTCTGCAAGATCGACTTCGTTTGGAAAACTTCATCATCGGACAAATCAAAACTAGGAAAATCATTGTAGTAAGTAATGCTACCAATCGGACATCTTGGATTATCAGCAAGTCTTTCTTCATTCTGATTTACGGGGGAGCTTTCCGGATCTCGTACAACCAATCTCGGTAGGTGAATGAGCAAGAGTGTTTGCTTTATAAAAAACTTCGTGAGGCAAACTCGTTTGGTTTAATATTTGATCAATTTCTTCTTACGTCAAGAGAGGGAGGTATTTTTTCAACACGTGACGTAAGAACAACAATCCTTTTTTCTCTTGTGTTAGATGATTTTGAGGCTAGATGTCTTCTTGAGCCTCTTCTAGGAGATCTTCACTTGTGTTTGCAAGGAAACCTCGAGGATTTTTTGATGTTTCCCTGATCTCTTTATGTTTCAAACCACTCCTCATGATCATGATGATACTCAATCATAATACAAGTCTCATGAGTTGTTTCTTCCATATGATTAGGATGCCACTCTTCTTGTGAAATCCGAGATGAGTTATAATCTAGAGGGGGAGTTCCTATATGTGCTTGTCTCTCCCTCCACATCGGATTCTACATCTTCTAAATGGTCTCTTGTCTCCTTAGAGCAACGTTCCCTATTAGCTTTTGCCATTAGGTCATGATATTCTCTTATCGAAAGCATAGTACAAGATATAGGTAGGCAATCGAGCGGTTCTTGATCACCCTCCTCTTCATCTTCTATAGATTCTTGAGCATCATACATGTCTTGCTCATTGTCCGGGTCTTGAGCTTGTTCTTGCTCCTGGAAAAAGCATGGGCTACTCTAGATAATCAACATTTAGACTAGCCTCATACCTCTTCACTATTATTTCACCAAACATGTGTACCACTCTTGTTAGTCTATCCGACAAAGCATTTAGCTTTGCTTCTCTCGTCCATGCTTGGTTCCATGTTTGTAAAAAGAGGTCATTGTATCTTCTCAACTAGTTCGTGGTCTTCTACCGATGGAGTCATTTTGTCTTTTGAGAGTTATAGAGTGTGAAGTCGCGGTGGATGAATTTGAATGTTTGAAGCGTGTCGCTATCCACCATCGGTGATTGAATACCAATCTAACCGAGAGATTTTTGGGTTTTCTAAGGTCCTAAGGATGCATAAGATGAAATTCACTCGGATTCCCCGATATGGTCACCAAAATTTTATTTGATGATTCTTCTAGCCCATTACCTTGAGGGTAATAAGCAGTAGAATGACCAAGTGCAATATGATACCCGTGACAAAAATCAATCAACTTTTTGGAACCAAAAGCGACAACATTATCGGTAATAATCTTCCTAGGGCAGCCAAATCTAGATAGGATATGGTCTTCAAGGAATTTTATGATAACAGAATCGTGGCATTCCTAGAAGGGATGGCCTATATCCATTTTGTGAAATAGTATGTGGTCGTAAGAATCCATTTGTGTTGGGCGAGATGAAGCAAGATGTATTTCTCCTATGAAATCTAGGCTCCCACTTGTTGAAAAGGAGCTTCAACGGTGATTGGTTGTAATGGTAAAGGGAGGAGTTTTCTTTTTCCCTCAAATATTTGGCACTTATGACATGAAACTATCATTTTATGTACATCTTGGAAGAGTGTGGGCCGATGAAAAGCCGACTCTAAGGATTTTTTTTGGTCGTGGTTTTCCGATGATAAATGGCCTCCACACTCTCCTTCATGGAACTCATGTTTGATCTTCTCTGCATCAACTTCAAGCAAACATTTAAGCAACAAACCATTTGCATTTTTCCGAGTATAAAATTTCATTTAAAATGCAATAATTCCTAGCTTTTAACTTTAAAAAACCTTGCATTTTTCTTTGATAAATCGGGAGGAGCAATAAGATTTGTAAGCACATACAAGATGTCAGCATACCAAGGTGAGTTTTGGAATTTTTCTTCGACGAGTAGGAGCAGGGTAATCCTTCATGTTCATCTAAGGCATCTACCATGTTTATGTCAAGGGCTTGTAAATTAGATTCAACCATTAATTGTGCCAAGCCTTGAACCTTGATGAGTTTTGTGGGTTTGATCTCCAAATCATACTCTAGTATTAATGCAATCCATTTACCTCTTTTTCCATCCGGATCTTGCGACAAAATATCTTTCACCACTATATTAGGCACATAAGCAATGATGTGAGAATGCAGAATATACACCTTGAAGTCTTTTAAGGCCTTTACCAAAGCATAAGCCTGTTTTTCCATTATATTATATTTCAAGGGAGCATCTCTTAGTGCCTTGCTAAAGAAATAAATTGACTGCTCTTGGACTTCTAGATTTTTCTGCAATAAGACAACAACCACAATATGCTCTGAAGCAAAGGAGAAAATAAGGAAATCTTTAGAAAAATCAGGGTTGATTAGGACTGGTGCCCGGGTGAGTGCATGCTTAACTAATTCAAAAGATTTTTTGGCCTCTAGAGTCCATTTGAATCCCACTTCTTTTTTCAACATGTTTGTCATATTTCTAAGGAGCTCTGCTAGGTTGGGAATAAACCTCCTTAAGAAGTTAATTTTCCCAATAAAGGACTGCAATTCCTTGATGTTCCTTGTGTTAGTTCCCTGTAATTTCAACAGATTGTTAAGACCAAAAATGCAGGGAGAACACTTGAACCACTTTGGGATTCTAGGATCTAGCCCTCTTGAATCTGGAGAGGGATCTCTCCAATAAAGTGCAAAGATTGATTTATCTTTAAAGCTTTTGGGTAATGATATTAGGATAGTTATGAAGACCGAGGGTTTTTGTTTGTTTTGGATGGTTGAGCATGATTATTATTTGAGTGGAAAGTCCTAAATGAAAGAGTTTCAAAGGTGTGAAGTTGCAAGCAATCAGAAAAATATTTTGGCTAAAAAGATAGATATAATGCTGGTTTTTAGTCCATTGGGCTATGGAGTCATAAGAGGGTTTAATTGAGCAACGACTTTAAGAGTGATCCAAGGGGAAAGTCATCTATATCACAAGATCATTAAGATTAAAATGATGGAATGGAAACAATAAAAGTGTTGGAGGGGTGGAAACAGATAATAATTTCAACTAAGATTTATAGTCTGTCCAAACAAGAAAAGCCTCTTAAGTAACTGTTTAAAACCAACCAAGAATAGGGCTCACCATAAATTCCTTGGGCAAGTTCGTATTAAAGCAACTCAATAGACAAAAAATCCAGTAATCTGCATAATTTCCTTTAGAAAGGATGAAAAACACATAAGAGAAACAAAGTGCAACTTAAGATCAGATAAGATACTTTTAAATCTAGTCTGCTTTCAGCCAACACTTAGGGAAACTTTCGGAATCTACCTTTGGAGAAATAAGCTAGAAAACATGGCACACCATCACTTTTCTAGTCCAAATTTACTAAGAAGATAATGAAAATAACATCCAAGAACAATGTTTAAAGAAAACAGTAGAATGAGGGAACGCCATCATTCCTAACTACCTGAACTATATTGAATCATTCTTAAATAAAAAATTAAGAGGAAAACATTGAGATAGAGCTTATCAGTCAGAGAAGGGTATTGTAAACAGTAAATCCTAACTCTATGCTTCCTGTTCTTTATCAGAGAATAAATGGACAATATGGCATACACAAAAGGAAAAACAATTACACAGAAAGGAGCACTTCACCAGTGATATAGATAAGGATCCCAAGAAACAACTTGTTATTGATGTCAAACCAGTTACAGTCTTCAGGTCCAATGTTTTAGTTCAGAAATCATCTTCACTTCTCAGCCTAACTATTCGATCACAAACAGAGCTTCAAGAGCCTTTGAATACTATTTACACATAGAAAGTTTCGAGCACAAGTCTATTTCAAAGTTATGCAACCAACATTTTCTCATCTTCTACAGAAGTATTTATAAAAGAAATGAGGAGGTGGGATGGGATAAAAGATCTTCAGGGTTCAATTAATACATATTAATGCTTCTCAGCCTTTGAGGGGCTCGATGGAGAAGTTTACAGATATTTTTTCTTTATTAATTGTTTTTACATTAAGTTTTAAGCTCAGTGGAAGCTTTTGTTGACTTTTAGGCTCTGTGTCATCTTTTGCAATAACTCTGTTTGGCTTGAAATAACTGCTCGGCCATATTGGGAAAATATCTTCTGCTTCGATCATAACTCGGCCTCGGTTGAATGCTGCGAGGCTACAGGTGGCATTAGGTAGATGAGAGGAATCAATTAGCCTCTTATGTGGTAGTGGAGGCATCCTCTGTCTGATAAATATTTTTGATTTTCCTTTAATTGTGTTTAATTTAGTGGATTAGGCTTTTGATTAGTCAATCTTAGCCATAATCCACCCAACTGTGTAAAACATCTTCAATATTCAGTTCTGGCTTGATGTAATCTTCAACACTGATACTCTCTGTTTTAATCAATATTACTGCGTCTTGTTGATGTGCAGGTACTGTCGAGGCTTTATATGGTTGCCAGTGTTCATGAGACACCAGAAAATGCTGATGAAAAACCCCGTGGAACAATCTCTTTGATAAACAAAATCCTGGAGGATCGTCATCCTCGGCTTTTATTTTCTTTTAAAATTACTTGGAAAACCTTTCAAATCCTGCACAATACAATAAAAATTAGAAAATTCTGTGTATTGGGAAAAAACTGCTTAGGAGGCTTAGGTTTAGAGTGTGGCCGTTGGATGACAGCATCCAACGGTGGAGATTGCATGCGAAGATTAAAAGGGAAGGGGTGGGAGAAAATGGTGGAGATTTTAAGTTGGGGCCGTTGATCTTGCAGAGATCAACGGTCAGGAGAAAATGCCATAATATAATGCGACGGAGTCACATTTCACGAAAATAGAAGAAATGCAAAGGAAAGGAATGAAAATCCCTTTGGGCGGAGGAAAAATGCATTGAGGAAATCTGGGGTTTCTTGGATGAGTTTTAGCCGTTGGATCAGAATTGGACCCTGAGATCAACGACAGAGATTTCTCATTGAAGCCCCTTTGGAAAAGGCAGAGGGACGATGGTGTAATTCTTAGATTGGATTTGAGCCATTGATTTGCAGAGATCAACGACAGGGAACGCACGTGATAAAACATCACACAAAATGAGGAAGGCAGTTTCGGGTAAGAAAACCACGGGTTTCGCATGGCCAAAAGAGGGATAGGTGGTTTCACCTTTTCGAACGCGATATGCATTCTCGCTTGACACGTAGCATTCAAAAACCACCCATTTCGCGTAGCTCTTAGATAATTAACCATCGAGCATGAATCTGCACGAAAATGCGCGCTGGCCGTTAGATCTAAGGTCTTAGATCGGACGGCTGAAGGAAGAGAGCGATATCAACAAAGTGCACGGGCAATAGTAGGTGGGGCAGAGCATGAGTGGTTTCAATATGAGCCATTGGATCATAAAATGAATGACGAAGATCACACATGGAGGGAGGCAAGACCCACAGGGGTTGGGCCTGTCGGGGTTAATATGGGCCATCATATGTAAGGATCAACGGTGGGGATTGAGCCTGGGGCTAAAATGGAAAAGTAAAAGAGGTGGAGAAAGGTTAAATATGGGCCGTTGATCTGCAGAGATCAATGGCTATGATTGGCCGAAAAATATTACAGAGAGGGGTATATGATTTTAGCCAAGGTCGGGAGGAAAGATCTGGATTGTAAAATGTCGGCACGTGGATGGCCCAGATGCAAAGGGGCTTTGTGATCGGCGAGGGGGGAAAAACTGAATGGCGCCGATGCGATTGGCTTTGGACCATCGATCTGCAGATCAGATCGACGGTGGAGGATGGATCAGAAGGCATACAATCGGAGGTGGCAAATAAAATATTAAGCGCGCCCAATGAGAACTCTTGATGCGAGATAACGCTGGCCATTGATTGGTCCGATAATCAACGATGGAGAAAGGGTTTAGCCAATGAAAGGGCGAAACCCTTTATAACATATGAAAATAAAAAATTTATGAAATACAAAGGTTTTCGTCTCTGGGAAGAGTTTTATAATGAGGCTTGGCGCCCGGTTGCAGGGCCTGTTGATATATGGAAAATTAGAGGAACTGAGGTTTATATATATATAAGGGCCAATTGGCATCGGAAGCAAGGTGATGGTCTTTCAATCTACCCATTTGTAAAAGCCCCGATGTGAGATTCTATCCATCGTCGATCGGGTTTTCAGATCAACGGTCTTTATCATATAATAACGTGAACCGACAGGTATAGACCAAAACTTAGAAAAATGGGTTTTTTACAAAATGCAAAGGGAATTTTATATCGGTAAGTTTTATATAAACATTTACGCGTCCAATTTTTGGCTCTTGGGTTTACGAAGCAACAATGGGATCAGGGGTTATGTATAAAGGAGCTAATCGCATCAAGCTATTTGTGTGTAACAAAAAGTGCTACGCTCGTCGGAAGTTCCGATGCGATAAGCGCTTTTGGCCTTAGCGCTTGGTTCTAACACTAAGGCATATGGTGGGGAAGTGGTTAGGACTTAGCCCAAAGGGGCTTAAGCTTTAATACAAAAATGTGTATTTTTATGATTTTTTCAAGGTTTTTTGATGGATTTGGGGGTTTTGGTAAGGTTTAAAAGTGAGTTTTAAACCTTATAAAATGGATCTTATGAAGGGGAAATGGGAAAAAATGGAAAATAGAGGAATTCCATGGGGAAAAATGGGGTAAAAATGAAGGTTAATTTGAAGTGAAAGGAAGGGAAAAATGGGGAGAAAGGGATTTTTGCAGCAGTCTCTTCTTCATGAAAACAACAGAATTTCTGAGTTTAAAAGGGAAACAACAGTGAAGATTAAAAAAAGGGCATGATGTCTTCATGAGTCTTCAAGAGATAACAATTTTTTGCAATAAAAATTGTTTCTTGAAGGCTCCAAAAATGATTTAGCCAGCTTTTGATATAACAAATTTTATAGGTGGCTAACAGTGGCTCCACTTGGGGATGGTGCCTTCTTGAAGGCATCAAGAACTTCAAACTTGCATTCTCTGGGGGGGCTGATCAGTGCCTTATCCATTGGGCTGCAACTTTATTTACTTGGATGATCTTCTTTTGCTCTGAAAATGTTAGCAACCATGAAAAAACAATGGATATCATCAACACAAGCTTTCTACCTATCCAATCCTACTGATCTAACATTTTTTATTCTTTAGAGTGAACTTGGATTGGCAAACTCTTTTACAACATTTTATTTTTTTGAAAGAAAAAAATCTAATCTAATTCTACTCCTTATTTCTCCATGAACTCAGATTAAACAGTTGAGTCCATATGCTTCTCTACGTAATCTACTAATCTGTTAGGATTAAACAATCTAACAGATTTTATTCACTAATTTCTAAAATAGAAATTTAAAAGCACACAAGTCAGGATTAAAAAATATAACTTGTTGCTGATCTATGGCATAAAAAACAAGCTACACATAGATATTATTTTACAAAAAATTAAATCAAAATGGAAGGCTTAAGATCTGAAAGTTTAAGCACTTCATCTTTTTTCAGCTCTGTTTTTGCTTCTGTTTGAGCTGTTCTTTCCTTGTTCTCTGGTTCATATTTTGAGTTGATTAGAACCAGTTTTACCTCTGTTTTGACTCAGAAATTTAAACAGATAGGAGTCATTCTTCTTTTGGACACTTAGGTTCAAATTTTGAGCTTGTTTGAACCTTTAATTTCGAGCCTAATCTACCCACTGATAAGCCAAGATTAAGCTGTTTGGAAAATCGAATTTACTAACCTATCAACAGTAAATTTAAAACTAATTAGTCATGATTAGGCTGTATGACTAACTAGAAGTGTGTTTTTAGGAGTGGCATTTAAGCTTGCACACTTTCAGATTTCTTTCTCTTTTTTGGTATGGGGTTGCCACCTTTATTGTTTTTACAATCTGCCCTCTTTTCTTTCTTCTATTGTTTTTGTATTTTTGATTTTTCTAACTTTGAATGCAATGATGGGTGGAATATTTATAATGAGAAAAAAGATAAAAATGCTTCAAAACATGACATGGTTCAAGAGAAGTAATGTTTAAGCATCCTGCCATTGAAAAGACCCCCAAACAGTTCAGCTCCATTCAACTCCTGCAAGAAAAAGGCATTGTTACCAGCAGCAGAATGAATGAGATAAGGGCCAAGCCATAAGTTGTCAAATTTCCCATGCTTTCCCTTGTCTTCTCTCCTCGAGTCCCACTTTAAAACTTTGTCCCCAACATTGAAATTGCTGGCCTTTGTTCTTCTGTCAAAAAGCTTTTTGATGCTGTCCTACTTTTGCAATGCTTTGTTATAAACCTCCTCTCCGGTTTGCTGAAGATGAATAGTCTGATTTATCCTTCTGATCATGTCATTGTCTTAAGACTGAACCTCTTGAATCAACTTCATAACTGGTACACCAAGGCTGGTAGGAAAAATTGCATCTGTACCATACACAAGCTGGTAGGGTGACATACCAATAGATTTATTCAAGGTCAATCTGTCAGCCCAAGGTGCATGCACAAGCTTTGTGTGCCAAGACTTGTTGTTGTCCTCCAACAACTTCTTGATTATGTTCACCAAACTCTTGTTTGAGGATTCTGTGAGTCCATTACCTTGAGGGTAATAGGCTGTGGAATGACCCAATGTAATCTGATATTTGTGACAGAACTCAACCATCTTCTTTGATCCAAATGCTGCTGCATTATCAGTGATGATATTTCTAGGACATCAAAATCTAGAGAGGATATTAGTCTCCATGAATTTTATGATGACTGAGTCATTAGCTTTCCTAGAAGGGATGGCTTCTATCCATTTGGTGAAGTATTCCGTGGTAGTGAGAATCCATCTATGTTGGGTAGAGGATGGTGGATGGATTTCTCCTATGAAGTCAATTCCCCACTGTTGAAAATGAGATTCAACGGTGATTGGATGCAAAGGTAAGGGTAGCAACTTCCTTTTGCCTTCAAAAAGTTGGCATTTAGGACAGGCAATGATCATCTTGTGTACATCAAGAAAGAGAGTAGGCCAATAGTAACCAGCCCTTAGGATTTTGTTGGTTGTTGTCTTCCAGTATAGGTGGCCTCCACATTATCCTTCATGGAACTCGTGCTTAACCTTCTCTGCATCATACTCAAGCAAACATTTAAGCAATATCCCACTTGCATTTTTCCAATAAAGACATTTATCTATAATGCAGTAGTTTACAAATTTTAGCTTTAGAAACCTTGCCTTTGTTTTTGTCAAACCAGGAGGTGTGTTAAAATTAAGCAAAACATAAAGAATATTAGCATACCAAGAGGAATTCATAAAATGGTCTTCAACAATGGGAGTTGAGATTTCCTCTTGATCATCCAAAGCATTTATCATATTTATATCAAGAACTTCAAAATTTGATTCAGCCATTAATCTAGCTAGACCTTGGCCTTTGATGAGTTTAGTGGGCTTTATCTATAAATCATATTCAAGAATAACCACAATCCACTTACCTCTCTTACCATCTGGTCCTGCATTATAATGTCTTTCACAACTGAATTTGGGACAAAGGAAATGATGTGTGAGTGCAAGATGTATACTCTGAAGTCTTTTAAAGCTTTAACTAAAGCAAAAGCTTGCTTTTCCATAATGTTGTACTTTAGAGGGGCATCCCTCAAAGCCTTGTTAAATAATGCAATAGGCTGCTCTTGTCCTTGTGGGTTTTTCTGCAATAGGACAACAACTATTGTATGTTCTGATGCGAATGAAAAAATATAAAAATATTTTGAAAAATCAGGACTGATTAGAACCGGTGTTTTGGTTAACGCTTGTTTCAATAGTTCAAAGGAATTCTTTGCTTCCAAGGTCCATTTAACCCCTTGCTCCTTCTTCAACATGTTTGTAATGTTTCTAAGGAGCTCAGCTAAGTTGGGTATGAACCTTCTCAAGAAATTAATCTTTCCAATGAAATATTGTAACTCCTTGATGTTTCGAGGATGAGAGATTTGAAATATGGCATCAATCCTCTTTGGATCTATCTTAATACCCTCTTCTGAAATGATGTGCCCAAGAATTTTACCTTCTTGGAGACTGAATAGTGTCTTCTTAGGGTTTAAATATATCCCAAACTTTCTGCATCTCTCGAAAATTGTTCTCAAATGTTCTAAGTGCTCTTCATCTGTCCTTGAAAAAACAGTAACATCATCTAGGTAAATAATGATGAAGTAGCCCAATTCTTCCGAGAATTCTATGTCCATGGCTCTCTGAAATGTTGCACCAACATTCATTAGACCAAAGGTAATTTTCACATACATGAAAGTGCCCCAAGGTGTAGTAAAGGCTGTCTTTAATTGATCATCATGGTGAACTAGAATCTGGTTATACCCTGAGTAGCCATCAAGCAAAGAAATTCTTTTTAAACCAAATACCCTTTGTAAAATATGGTCCATCTTGGGTAAAGGGTAGTTTTCCTTGAGTGAAGCTTTTTTTAAGTCTCTAAAGTCTATACAAAGCCTAATCTCTCCTGTTTTCTTCCTAACTGACACCAGATTAGACACCCACTCAGAATATCTAATAGGGACAATAATACCAACTTCATACATTTTCTTGATCTCCTTCTCAACCAAAGGAAACTACACAGGGTTTATTCTGTACAATTTCTGTTTGAATGAATTTTGGTTTTCTTTGAGAGGGATTTTGTGCTGAATTATTTCAGTGTCATAAGATTTCAGATCTTCGTAACTCCACGTAAAAACATCAGAAAATTATTTAAACAGCTCTATGTATTTGAGTTTAATGTGAGCTGGTAAAGTCTTAGACAGTTTAATAATCATTGGTTTCTGTTCACTGCCTATATTACACTCTTCCACTTCAGTCTCTACAGGCTCCAGTTTTGGCTTCTTGGCCACATCGTTGAAATCAAACAACTCTTCTAAAGGGGCCAGACCTTTTGGAAAACTCTAATATTTAGACTGCAGGGTTTCTAAATCCTTTGTTTCTACCTCTGCAATCATCTTTGTTGTGTTATGAAGTTTTCCAGACAAAATATTTACATTAGCAAGCTCAGGAGACTTTTCTTCTTCATCAAGAAAATTTTCTTCACTTGGGCAGTCTGTTTCATAATCTGAATTCGAACTGTGTAGTTCAAATTCATTTCTGAATTGCATGAAGTCTTCTATTTTTTTGTCTCCGTCGAACACCTACCAATACTTCTCATTATCAGGAACAACTGGTCTGAATTTAATCTGAGTTGTGCATTCTTTAGTTTCATATGGCGTTAAACATGTTCTAGCTACAAAGGCCAAACTGTGGGCCATGTTATTCTTTCTTCTTGGGACAAAAATCAATTGGGATTCCTAAAATTTTTTCAGCAGATCCACGACATTGTTTCTTTAGGCCCTAAGTCTGGGGTGATTAGCGCTGTATTCCCCGTTGACCTACCTAATGATTAATTTTGAATCCCCATGCACTTTTATTCTTTTGGCTCCTAACTTTTTCAACAAATGCAAGCCTAAAATAAGGGATTCGTATTCCGCTATGTTGTTCGAACACTGGAAGTTTAATCTACAGGAAATGATTTCTGTGTGGTTGTTTTTAGTGTTACGAATCCAAACACCTACACCAGCATTGTTCTAGTGTAGGACCCGTCAAAGTTCATACTCTAGAGAGGACTAGTTTTAGTTTCATCTTGGTTACTGTCCTCTTCAACTAACGTGCTTTCGGATTGTTCTTGAATATCAGAACTTTGTTGAATTTGTTTTGATTCCTCAGGTTTTTCACTACTTTGAGGAATACTCTCTTGATTGTCCAAGTTTAAAAGAAAAAGGATGCATGACTTTTAGCTCAAGACCAGTGCTTGGTTTGCTGTGGTTTAAAGGTTCAACAAACTGTTTTGACACTTCTGTGGTGATTTCCTCCTCCTCTCTATCGGCCATCAGTTCCATTAAAGTGGCTTGTTCACTGAATGATTCATCGTTAAACAGGATAAAAGAATCGAGGCCTGTATTTACAGAATACATAGGAGAATTTTGTGGTCTGTCTTGGCTAGTAACCATGTACTGCATATGTGACTCCCTGTAAAGTTTTCTTGTCTGATTGAAAACAAGGATGGTCGCATATGTCATGTCCATCTGCATATTCCCTTGTAACTTAGCTCCCCAAGACCTAGATAATAGCATACCATACTTTGGGGGTACATTAGCCACAACAATATCCATGACTAAACATTTGGCTGGAATCTGTGCTAAGTTAACACAAATGTTTTTAATTAAACCTAAACATTTTACTCTGCTTGAGTCAAAGGAGTAAAGGTCTTTGCAAGGTCGGGTGATTTCAAGGCCTAGACTCTCCATTACAGCTTTGGGCATTAAATTGTGAGAGGCCCCAAAATCATGCATAGCGTTGTGCAAAATCTTGTCATGAAAATTTAAACTTACATAAAAAGGAGGAACAAGTCCCTCTTGGTACCTACCTTCAATCTTAGGACCAAATATGAGCTCTGGTCATCATTAAGATTGACAGTGTCATTATTCTCTTCTATGTTAAAAGCCTTCAAAATTTGAGATCTATATACATTCTGGGCAGCTAACTCAGTAAGAGGAACAAAGATTTTAATTCTTGAAATTTCCTGCTCCAAACTGAAATGGATCTGATTCTTTGAAGGGCTTGTCTCAACCTTATTAACCGCCACTCTGTCAGCAAAATATGTTTGCTGATTAATTCTATTTAAATTTGACAAAATTGTTTTAACAGGAGTATTAGCTGAGGTGCTAACACTACTAAGGCCTGCACTCTATTTTGCATTGTTTTGAGTGCCTTTCTCTTTACCTTTATCAGAATTTGCAGCTACTGTTTTGTCCTTTTGTTTTACAATTTTGGGTTTACTTGCAGTGCTGTTTTGTGAAGATTTGTCAGAGGTTTTAGTTTTGGGAGTTTCTTGATTGATTTTACTTCGAAGGTCATACTCTTTTTGAGACTCTATGATAACATTTTCCATGTCTTGATAATAAATTTCATCCTCATCTCTTTTGTCATCATATGGTGTGTATAGACCTTGTTTTCTATCATAATGAACCTCAAAGTCATCATTATCTACTCCCAGCATGTTGATATCATCTTTCTCTGTTGGATCATCTGTTTCTTCAACCTCACTAACATAGTTTTGATGAAAAGGAGGAGTAATCTGTTGATCATCCTCCCTTGGTCTGTTTTGAGGCTGATTTCTTCTAAAATTCTGATTCTAGTTCTAGTTTCTGTTTTGAGGAGCAGTTTGATTTTGACTTGCTTGTGCTCTCTCAAGGATGCTCATTTTCTTCATCATCTCCTCCATCATTCTCTCCATCTTTGAGCTAGATGTGGAAGGTGTAGATTCATCTTTAAAGGACACTTTCTTCTCATTCCTCATTCTTGCTCTTTTCTCCATCAAGTTGACTTCCACAACAAGAGCCCATTTTTGCATATCTTCAAGGGTTAAAGTATCTCTCTCTTAGCTGATAAGCCATCTCAGGGTCAAAACTCTTAGGAAAATTGTTTAAAGCTGAGCCTTGTGGAGGTTTTAGGTCTGGGGGAAGTACATATTACACACTGTTAAATCTAGTGCAGTAAGCTTGTACACTTTCCCCAAAGTTTCTGTGGAGGTTCTTGTAGTCAGAAAGTATCTGAAGAGGGTTCTTCTTCACTTCCCATTTGTTTAAGAATTGCTGATGGAAGGCTTGGAGATCATTTATACTATGAGGGGTTAAGCATTTGATCTATTTTCTTACTTCTCCCCCTAAACTCTGAGCAAATAATCTAAGCTTGACAGATTCATCATCAATTTCATTTCTGTCAAAGTAGTCATTCATCTTATCCACATGTTGTGATGCAGTAGTAGCATTACTGGCATCATAAAATGGAATCTTGGACAGATAGTCCTGTGGAAGATTGACTAATGGTACAGGAAGGACTAAGGGAGCATACCATGCTACCATGATATGAGGTGGAGGTGGATTTACAAGAGGTGGATTAACAAGAGGAAAAGTGGGCTGAAATGGAGTGGTTTGGATAGTTGATGTAGGATGAACAGATGTGGATGGACCAGGAATATATTGCTGAGCCGATCTTGGACGAGATACACCTAAATTATGGAGGAAATGTAAATCAGGTGGTGTTGTTTCTCTACTACCAAGATGTTCACTTGTTTCAGGAGATGAATGTGAAGACTCTGAATCTAGTTGATATAAATCATCAAGCGACCTAGTTCTAAATGGATTTCTTAAGTCAACTTGTGATTTTTGTAGAGCTGCAAGGTTTTCAGGAACTGAATTAGCTCTCAAGGGTGATATGAAAACAATTGAAGATTTAATCTTAGGAGACTTCCTAAGGATACTTTCAGGGTTATCAACTATCTCAGGTGGGTTTGGGTCAGGATAGGCTCTAGTATGAATATTTCTAGGAGCCACTATGTTGCGTTTTTAGACCCAACTCAAAAAGAAAAGTTCAACCAGATATGAAAATATTTTAGAGGTTAACTGATCTGTTTTACAAAAATTTCAATCCTACAGTCCTCTAATTGAGTTTGAATGATGTTACAATGATTATGGGTCTTCCCAATGGAGTCTTAAGGTCTATTTAGGATTGTGGAGTCGCCAAGTGGAAGTTTTTATCTCTTTTGGAGGTAAAATTTTTTATGGTCCACCACCATGTTTATTGAATACCAATATGAAATATTTTTGGGTTTTTCTGAGTTTATTTCAGTCCTATGGGTTCTAAGATTGTCCTAAATCTATTTCAAAACTTATCTACAGTTATGAGACAAAGACAATCAATTCTTATGGCAAAGCTAGCTGATCCTTCAAGGTTTGATAAGGTTTTATGAGAATCCTAAGGGGTCCTTAGTTTGTCACTGATTCAAACAAGTTTTATCATGATTACCATGTGTTTGGTAGTGCTTGAAGAGGGCTGCTTGTACTCACTGAACAATTTTCTTGAATCGAGGAATAATTTGAGGTCTTAGAAGTATCAAGGATGAAAGACACTCACATTCCCCAGTGGAGTCGCCATAAATGTTAGTTGCTGGTGGCTCAACTGGCTAACAAAACCATTATCATTAAATCAAGAGGATTCCTGAGGCTGTAAAAGCATATAGGATGAATTTTTACTCAGAAATCCCCAGTGGAGTTGCCAGAAATGTTAGTTTCTGGTGGCTCAACTGGAAAATATACCAAATATTCCTTTGAAACAAATTTATGATGTCCTATTATTACCTTAAAATGAAAATGACTCAGAACTCCCCAGTATGGTCGCTAGAAATGTTAGTTCCCTACATTTTTGGTCTTACCAATCTGCTGAAATTACAGGGAAATAACACCTTGGGTGGCTAATCTGTAGTATTCCCTCAACTCTTTTTGGGTCTATTTTAATCCTCTTTTCTGATATAATATGGCCAAGAAGCTTACCTTCTTAGAGGCCAAATATTGTCTTTTTTGGGATTTAAAGATAGCCCGAACCTTCTGCACTTTTCAAAGAATTTTCTTAGATGTTTAAGGTGATCCTCATCAGTTTTGGAATAAAATGTTATGCCATCAAGATAAATTACAATGAAGTGCCCTATTTCCTCTGAAAGTACGATTTCCATAGCTCTTTGGAAGGTTGCACCAGTGTTCATTCGTCCAAAAGGAATTTTCACATACATGAAAGTGCCCCATGGAGTGGTGAAAGCTATTTTTAGTTGATCTTCTGGGAGTACTAAGACCTGGTTATACCCTCAAAATCCATCTAACAAAGAAATCCTCTTTGAACCAACTACCCTTTGTAGGATGTGCTCCATTTTGGGTAAAGGGTAATTGTCCTTTAGGGAGGCTCTGTTAAGGTTTCTAAAGTAAATGCACAGATTTCTCCTGTCTTTTTCCTTATGGCCACTAGGTTAGATATCCAATTAGAAAACCTCACAGGCACTATGATTCCTGCCTCATACATTTTCTTGATTTCCTTTTCCACTAGAGGCAGTTGTACTGGGTTGATTCTGTGCAGTTTTTTCCTAAAGGGTTTTTGGTTTTCTTTCAATGGGATCTTATTCTGGATAATCTCCGTGTCATAGGATTTTAAATCCTCATAGCTCTAAGAAAACACATCAACAAACTCTTTAAATAAATCAATGTTTTTCTTTTTGATGTGTGCTGGAAAATTTTTGGCGAATTTAATCATCTTAGGCTTATCTTTGCTGCCTATATTGCATTCTTCAGCATTTGATTCAATGTGTTCTATAGTGGGTTTCTTTGCCACATCATTAAAATAAAAAAGGTCCTCTAGGGGTGCTAATCCTCTAGGTATGTTCTTGTCTTTGAACTGTAGCACCTCTATGTCTTCCTTATCTGTTTTCATGTATTCTTCAGTTTGGTTTTCAAATTATTTGTTTAACATGTTTATTTCTGCATTGGGGGATGGTTTTTCTTCGTCAGGGGACTCTTTATCTACACAGTTTTCATCGGATTTAGAGTCTGAATCAGGTAACTCAAACTCATTCCTGCAGAGAAATAAATCCTCTATCTGTTTGTCACCCTTAAAGACCTGCCAATATTTCTCATTATCTGGGACTGTAGGTCTATATTTTGTTTGAATAATGATCTGTTTGTCACTAGGTGATTTCTGATATGAACTAGCAGCGTAGGCCAATCCATTTGCAATAATGTTTTGACTCCTAGGGAAAAATACAAGCTCATACTCTACAAATGTTTTCAACAGATCCATAGCATCATTCCTATATGCCCTTAATCTAGGATGCTTTGCAGTGTACTCTCCGTTGATTTGTTTGATGACTAATTTTGAATCTCCTTGAACAATTATTCTCTTAGCTCCTAGTTTTTTCAATAAATGCAATCCTAAGAGAAGAGCTTCGTACTCTGCAATGTTGTTTGTGCACTTAAAGTCTAGTTTAAAAGCATGGCTCTCATCATAATTATTTTTAGAGTTGTGCAGCCATACCCCAGCTCCTGCATTCTTTTTAGTGCAAGACCCATCAAAGTTCATTTTCCATAAGGGATTGTTTGCAGAATCGTTATCAGTTTCATCCTTAATGCTATGTTCACCATTGTGTAGTGTTATGTTTTGTTCTTTAGGAATTTCATGGAGTTCAGAGTGATGAGTAATTTTCTGTTTGCAATATTGGTTTTGTTCACTCTAATTTTTTGATTCAGCACAATATTCAAGGGTTTCTCTCTTGTTTTCCTCTATTTCTAAAGCTGCCATTATGTTCTAATTTGTGGCTTCTACTCTATTATTTAAATCTGTGTTTTCTAGCTCTTGTTCATCAGTAAAATCATCATTGTAAAGGATAAAGGAATCCAAATCTGTATGGACAGAGTAAAGAGGGGAATTTTCAGGTTTCTCTGGGCTGCTAACCATAAATTTCATGTGTACCTCCCTATATAATCTTCTAAGCTGGCTAAAGACAGGGATTGTGGCATATGTCATGTCCATCTACATTTTACCTTGCAGCTTGGCACCTCATGATCTTGATAGCAACATGCCATACTTAGGAGGCACATCTGCCACTACAACATCCATTACCATGCATTTGGCTGAGATTTGGGTCAAATTTACACAGAGATCTTTGATTAGGCCAAGGCACTTCACTATGCTAGAGTCAAAGGAATATAAATCCTTATAAGGTCTGGTTATCTCTAGGCCTAGCTTCTCCATAATCACCTTTGTCATAAGGTTGTGTGAAGCCCCAGAATCGTGCATAACATTATGCAAGATTTTGTCATGGATATTAACTAACGCTGACATAGAAAGGAGGTATCACCCCTTCCTGAAATTTCCCTTCAATTTTTGGGCCAAACAAAAGAGCTGGTTGATCATCATTCAAATTGACAGTGTCACTGTTTTATCCTAAGTTTAAAGCTTTCAAAATTTGACCTTTATACATCTTGAGTAGCTAACTCAGTGAGAGGAACATAAATTTTGATTTTGGCTATCTCACTTTCCAAATTGAAAGGAGACTGACTTTTTGAAAGGTTCAATTCTGTTTTACTGGCCACTATTTTATTGGTAGATTTAGCTTGCTGATTCTCACTATGTACAATGTTTGAAGCTATTTTATTAGGAGCATTAGCTACAATGATAGTGCTGCTAGTTTCTTGACTTGGTTTATCAGTAGTTTGGACGTTCTTTTATTTGTTTTTGCCATAACTTTCAGCTTCTAATTTGTTACTTTCAGCAGTCACTTTAGGAGTCTTTTCAGTTCTCTTTCTAATGGTGATTTCAGAGGATTTTTTTTTGGGAGTGTCTATGTTCCTCTTGCTTTTGAGATCATATTGTTCTCAGACTTGCATGATGGAATTTTTGAATCCCAACCGATAATCTTCAGATTCTAACCCTTCCTCATCCCAATGTGAGTATGAGGTTTGACTATCCTCTATAGAAAAGTTGTGACCTTGGTTATCTACTTCCACCATGTTTATGGTAGTTCCCTCTGATTCTTTTGTTATTCCCTCATCCTCATCAAGGAAGTTCTCTTGGAATGGAAATATGACTTGTTGATCAGAGTCCCTTTGTCTATTTGGGGGGTTGTTTCTCCTAAAATTTTGGTTCTATTTTTGATTTTGGTTTTTATTCTGATTGTTGACCTGGATCACCATTTTCTCCATCATTCTTTCCATCCTCTCCATGTTTTTGGCTAGAATATCATATTTTGGATCAGATGAAGAAGCTATGTTGTCATCCCTGTAGGTTACCTTCTTCTCAGCCCTCATCCTAGCTCTTTTTTCAATCAGGTTTGCTTCTACACTCACTGCTCCTTTCTGCATGTCTTCTAATGTATTGTAATCTCTCTCCCTAAGCTGGTAGGCCATATCAACATAAAATCATTTAGGGTATTTCACTAAGGCCATTCCTTGGGGAGGTTTTATGTATGGTGGAAGAGCATTTTAGACACTGTTAAATCTAGTAGAGTAGTCATGGACACTCTCTCCCTGATTTCTTTTAAGGTTCTTATATTGTGCTAAGATTTGGAGAGGGTTTCTTTTGAATTCCCATTTGTTTATGAAAGTTTGATGTAAAGAGGGGAGGTCTTGGATGCTATTGGGAGGTAGGCCTTTAAACCACTTCTTTACCTCTCCTCCTAAACTCTGAGAAAAGATTCTCATTTTGATAGTTTCATCTTCAATTTCGATATAGTCAAAGGCATCTTCCATCCTATCTACATGGTGTTGGGCTGTGGTAGATTATTTTCTAGTGAAATGAGGGATTTTAGACTGATAATCATTGGGTAAAGGAGCTAGAGGTTGTGGTAACACCAAGGGAGCATACCATGCTGCCATGATAGTGTTTTGTGGAGGTAAAGGGTTGGTTTGAGTAGCAGGTATATGGATGACAGAAATTCTAGGACCAGAAAAAAACTGTTGAGCTGATTTAGGGTGAGAGAGGCCCAAGTTTTGAATGAAATGAATATCAGGAGGTGTTTATGGAGGGGTTTATCTATCCCTAATGTGTTGACCACTATGTGGTGGTGAACTTGGAGACTCTAAGTCAGTTTGATATATAGCACTGAATGACCTTGTTCTTGGTAGATCAATTGGTAAATCTAAGTCAATTTGAGTGTCTAATAGAGCTGCAAAGTTTTTAGGTGCTAAATTAGCTCTATTAATGTGTCTGGAAATAGTTGATTCTTTATATGTGAGAGAATTCCTAAGAATACTCTCTGGATTATCAATTATTTCAGGTGGGTTTGGATTAGGATAAGCTCTAGTGTGGATTGTTCTTGAAGCTAGTATGTTAGGCCCTCAAGACTCAACAAATAAAGTAAGCCAGATATGACAGTCTTTGAGTGGCAAACCTATATTCAAACAAAGAAGCTTAATCCTATGTGTTTCTTTGGTATGGATGATGTTGTAATGAAACCGGTCTCCCAGTGGAGTTCTGTGAAAACAAAGATAATCAGCAGGCCTACTGATCACCAGTGGAGTCTTTTGATCATTTAGGAACTGTGGAGTCACTAGGTGGAGGGTTTAAAGTATTTCAAGAAGGCTTACTATCCACCGCAGTGATTAACTACCAAATCAAGGCTATTGGTCTTCTTTTAGTTCTTAGAAATGTCTTAAGGAATGTTTTACTCAAAGTTTTTCCCTAGTGGAGTTGCCATTATGTTGTGGTTCCTATGTTTTGGCTAGATTGGCAAGACCAAAAGATAAGACAACATCAAATCAATTTGGGATCATAAGATCTAGCCCTCGTGGATCCAGAGAGGGATCTCTCTATAAATATAAAGAATGAATGTATCTTTAAGGCTCAAATTGAGGTATTAGGATAGGTATGAAGCACAGGGGTTTTTGATTTGTTTTTTTGGTTGGAGATCATTAACTGAGAAGGTTGAAGAATTAAATAAGGATCTGAATAGAATGATTTTTCAGCATGGGAAGGTAGGTCAAAAGAAAGGTTAATCCATTGGGCTATGGAGTCATGAAAGGGGATTACTTGCACAACAACTATCCAAGGGTTTCCATAGGGAAAGTCATCTATACAAAAGGATCTTTTTAGATAGATGGTGGAATGGAACATTAAGAATGGGTGAAAGAAAGAAACCAAAGTGCAGTCTAAGATCAGGTCAGATGTCATTTAAATCCAGGCTTGCTTTGACATACTTCAAAGGAAACTCTCATAAAAGACACAAAGGGTAGCTTAAGATCAGGTTAGATGTCATTTAAATCCAGACCTGCTTTCAACATACTCTTAAGGAAGACAATCCAGTAGTCCTCATAACTACTTTCAGAATGGTAGAAAACATTTAAGATTAAACACAGAGTAAGGCCTAAGATCAGAGAAAGACTTTGAACCTTCAATGCTTTTGACACTAACTCAACGAGATATTATAAAGGCAAACTATTGGAAAAGGAACCTAGTGAGACAGGGCTAGCTCTAATCTCCCAGTTTCCCAATTATTTCAGCTGAGACCAAATAAGAACATCTGAGGAAAAAAACTCCAAATTCATACATCAGTAAGCATGGACCAGCCAACTTCTATACTGGTTAAATTATGATGATTTTTCTCTTAGATACACAAATAGCTGAAAACATAAAGATAAAGATTACAGTGATACTTAGGGTACTTCCAACAGTATGTCCAAGTCTATGCTTGCTGTTATTTATCTAATAATAATGGACAGTGTGATGAACATGAAAGGAAATAGTTATGGTAAGGAAAACATCACCGATAATATAGACCAAGATCTTATGAATCTGCTTGATTAATTGATGTGCAAAACCAGTCACATACTTTGAGCGCAATGGCCTTTTACAATCAAACTTCTCTTCCTAGCCTACTATATTACAGAATAATTAGCTACTTCCCCTCAATAACAGTTCTAACAACTCATAGAATCCCAACAACCAACAACCTTTACAATACAATTTACAGGGGTTCTTATAGATGAACGAGGAAGTGAAGAAACAGAGGAGATATTTGGCCCAATTAAATGAATAATTTTTATGTTTCTCAGCCTCTGGGAGGCTTGATGAAGAAGAAGTGACATGCTCCATAATTCATTAAAGGAACCTTTGCTTGTATTTGTACTCTGGCTGTTTGTTTTTTGACTTTCGGAAGCTCTGGTAGGTGGGAAATTTCTTCTGAGCTGCATATATGTCAATAAATCTCTGACTACCTTGACTGTGACCTGCATTAATGAAAATAGGACTGCAGGAGGCAATATGGGTCGATGGAAGGTGACTAGCCTCTCTGATTTGGCGTGTAGAGGCTTTCTCTGCTGATCTGTCCTTCATGTTTCACTGGTGCTCTGATCTTCTTTGTTTAGTTTCTATTCACTGTGTTTTTGCTATTTGCAGGTGTGCAGGAGGCTTGCACGGGTGGAGGTGTTCATTTAATGAGGAAATCTTGGATCCATTCCCATTCAAAGACTTGGAACAATCATTCCTGGCTTTCGTGCAAATTTTAAATCTCTTGGAGAAAACCTTTATGACCTACAAAAAACCAATAAAAGTGAAGAAAACCCAGCCAAAAGGTTTAGAATTGGCTTTGGACGTTTGGGAGGGAAGTTAAAACAGAACCATTGATTTAAATTAATAAACAGAGATCTACAACTGAGATCCTTTAGCAAAGTCATTTGGATGAATGGAGAAAGGGTGAGATGAATATTGATACCAATTATAAAGCTCAGTGCATTTGTGTGAAAGGGCGCATCGGTGCATTTCTATAAGTCTACGCACCAACGCATTGATATGACCTATGGGCATCACTCAAATACCAAGACCAATTATAACGACCCCGTGCGTTGTATCACCAACACTACACCCAGTGCTGTTTTATACCTTAACATCTCGGTGCATTCTTCTTCGACCACCCCAGGGCACCGTCTACAGGTACGCACCAGTGCGTTAAAGCTTGATTAGCGCACCGAGGAAAAAAACATCCGTAATAACCTCCAGTCACCCAATTTTTTTTAGTTGTGTTGAATTTCCATTAAAAGCTCCGCAAAAATCTCCATAACCATAAACGGATGTGGTAGCATATGTTTTTTTGACAATTTTGGCCAATTTTATAACGCTAAAAACCTCCTTTATAACCTTCGCTAGAGGGTCTTTTCCTTGTAGTGGGTCCACATACCATGGGCGGGAAAAAAATAACAAATAAACCCAAACCCTTTACAGAAAGAGGGGCTTTGACCTACCCTTAAGCCCCAAACCTCCGTGGGGTAGCTTAATCTTCGCTAGACCATGCACTCCGCTTCCTCAAAATGTGGAGTCTTTAATTCAAAATTGGACCAAGTTGGGCCATGCCCAATAGGCCCCCAACACTAACATTTCACTCATCCCAAGTCACTCAGCTGGTACGCCTTGAACCTTATCTGCAATGTTGGTGTAGGCTGTATTTAATGGCCGAACCATCGCTACAAATTGATTCTCTTCTTGGCGCACTTCCTCTAATAACTTCTCAGTCTTCAACCCGACAATATGTTGAAGCACATATTTTTGTTGTTGCCACATCTCTTTAAGCTTCCTATCTACTATATAAGACAAGTGTACATCCTCTTCCTGCCATGGCCGAGTCCTTGTGATGATAAGCTACTCTTTCCTTCACAACTCCTCGATTTGGCTCTGCTTATTTTTTCCTTAAGTCATTCCTGTGAGCCTCTGTGCAGGTGCTAAAGTTATCGTAGAGACCCAAATCTAATCCAAATGCTTCTATTTTTCCTGCACTTCATTTTCAATCTTTTGTATGTGTGGATCCTCCTGAAACAAGGTATAAATTTCCATTGTATCATCTAAAAAATTTCCATAGTCCTTTACTATGGTGGAGATACCTTCCAAGGCGGTCTTAAGGTCCACTTCCCTCTGCTCTCGTACCTCCAGTGATGTGGTTGGATCCAGCCTTATTTTCAGCTCAGTGATATGCATATGGTACTCAAAATTCATCTTTTCCATGTTGTTCTTGGACTCCTTAATTGCGAGGGTGAGCTTCACAACCTTCTCTATTGGGGTTTCCTCTGCGCCAACCTTGATGTATGAAATCTCATTGCAAGTCTTGCCTATGGCATCTTCAAGCTGCTTGTGTTGCTGCTGCTCTTTGCCCCTTTCCTTGATTGCTCGATCCAGTTCCTTCATTATATTTTTTTGTCCAGTATGACTTCGTCGTTGGCTTGTAACATGTGCTGTTCACACCCCTTCACCTTGATGTCCTAAATATCGCTGCAATTCTTGCCTATGGCATCTTCAAGCTGCTTGTGTTGCTACGAATCCTTTCCCCTTTCCTTGATTGCTCGATCTAGTTCCTTCATTATATTTTTGTTGTCGAGTCTGACTACGTTGTTGGATTGCAACATGTTCTGTTCGCGCCCCTTGATTTATTCGATGATACCTTGATGGAATTCATGTAGTGTTGAGGTGGGGAGCGCGACAAGGTTCATGCTAATGCTTCTCCAACCTTTGGCATGTTTCCTCTCTTTGGATGCTTCAAACTAAAGTTCTCCTCTAGGTACTTACAAAATACAAACATTAAAATTTTCCAATAGGCGCTTTGGCTGCGCCTGTTGGCTCGCTTGTGTAGATTGAATTGCTGACTGTTCCCATGGTCGCATTTGATCCAACACCTTAATCTCCTGCATGCCTTGATGTACCTCTGTCAGTACTTCTTTGTACTGATCTTCAGTATTGGTCCATGTATCCTCTGAGATATGCAACACGTTATTACCAATTTCATTGATGTCTCCTTCTGTGAGGGTCATTGGCTCTGCGTGCATAGATTTATCTGCCTTGTGCTGCTTCCATGCAACTGGTGTAGATTTTGTAGGGACCCTTCTATTCAAAATAAATGCGGAATCCTCCCATTCTCAGTCACTTGGAGGGTCTTGGCCACCCTGATCTATGCCTCCACTTTCTTTTCCATCCTTCTCTGTTTCCTTTTTTATGCCTTTTCTTGCTTGTGTACCTTTTCCAATGGTTCTTGCATGTTCTATCTTAGTTCCTCTAGTGGGTGGAGCCAACCAGTCTATTGGCCAGTGCCTTATGATTTGAAAAATGTCAAGTTCAGTAGCTAGGTATGGCAAAGGGTACCATATTTCCTCTAGATCCTTTCACACCTTGATGTACACTATGTGAAAATCAACATTAAAGTCTGCAACTCCTCGGTAATATTCAAACAAATTTGGTGAAAACCTGGGATGTCAACTCACCATTGTGTGTAGATCCATCTCCATAACCACCAAAAATGTTTTTTTCTCCATGGCACGCTTCTGTTCCTTCGTAAATCAATGTGAGGAGTACCTCGCATCTTCACATACATCTGGGTCCACAGTAGGGAAATGTGACTCTTATGGTTCCTTCCAAGCCATCCTTGCAATGATAAAAAATAACCATGCATAATGGAACGTCTTCCCTTGATATTGTGCTTCATGACAATCATCTAAAAATTCTTTGCATAGGTAGCCAACCCAGTTGCACTGGACCCCTTTACTACACTGCGCAGCCAAAGAAACCATGACTACGGTACTTCATTCACACAACATTTGCACATTATTTTTCATGCGAGGATGTGCATGACAAAGCACACTGTTGGATCATTGATGGAGCTAATATCATAGCCCCTTGACTTCTTTACCAAGTTATACTTTTTATTCATTTCCTCGGTGACGACCTTGTCCCGACTCTTTCCTACGAATTCCTCCATGAGTTTCTTTCATTGGTAGGGAAACACAGTTATTATCCTGATAAGAATCTCATCAATGGGATCCTCTCTCCCAGCTAGAGGTATCCATCATGCACCAAAGAAAGTAGCCGGTGAACAAAAATAGTGTTGATATTAATTCACCCAAAGTGCAGAACATTCAACATGTTTAGCAACCCGACTTGTTGTATTCTTGCAACCCACCTGTGTGGCTCCAATCTAGTGAAATCATTTGTCGGGTAATGAACCTGCTTCAGGTATCACCTGGGATCAAAGTGGGGATATTTTCTTCTGTCATTGAAATCCCAATCCTCCATCTTCAACTTGGTACCTTCCCCAATATCTTGCCTTCAAAAGGTAATTTTTTTGTGAGTAGCGGTGTAAATACATCAAAATTCACGGTATATGGTTATTTTATGGGTTTAGCACGTGGCTTTCATGGCGGTATATATGGTGGTAGCCTAGAGATAAATTCTACATATTCTTCCTCCATACCATCTAGTACCTCTACTTCTGGGGATGCAGTTTCTTCTTCACTGTCCTGAATGTCCATTGATTGCTTCTGCTTGTCTAACTACTGCTTAGTCCATTGTTCCTTAGTGATTTTCTTCCTAGGGGATTGTCTCACTCTAGGGGACATAGCTAGTCTCTTGACCTGCTTTTTCTTCGACTACACTTCTTCTGTAGTTGTCTAATTTTGTGGCATCCTCGAGCCTATAAAACTTGGGGCTGTGGCTATCATGCTTTCTGCTAGTTCCCTTCTTACCAATTCTCTGGAAAGTTCTTCCCAGCTCTTCACATACATACAAAAAATCTCTCTGTGCTCATTTAGGCACAAATTCAAAATTCAAATCCTCAGGAAGAAAAGTGTCAAAATGTGGAGAAATACCTTGCTTTTATAAAAAAATTAAATTTCAAACCCCATGATTCTATTTATATTTGGCTTATTTAATGCAGATATGGCACTAGGTTCGACCAAGTGTGCTCAATAAATGCACTTCCGCTGCTCCTTTTAACTGAAACTTCCCTTTCACATAAATTTTTCCTTCCAACAATCATATTTTTGGTGAACATTGAAGAACCTCTCTTGCGTCGCAATAATTCCTCCCTCGTCGTAATTCCTTCAGTTCTTGACATTTTTGCTGAACCTTGTGCAGTAATCATCCTTCGGTGTGACTCTTCTGGAATTCACCATACTCCTAATAATCACACAATGATCCTTCTTTTGTGAATCCCCTTTTTGCAAAGCCGTTTATAGTTCAGTGCCCACTTTCAATTGTAGGTGGCACTAAGACTTTCCCATTTCATTCTTCAAAGCGAGGCTCTAGGGACAAAGTTGTCCCTGTATATCTTCAATATGCTACCATTCACTCGTACTGGAATCAACTAACCATAAAATATGTGCCTAATGATATATGGTACCAACCAATGTGTTTGAAACTTTCCTGGGAACTTCGCGAACTTGCTATCATACAACAATACAAGGTCTCCTTATTTGAATGTCTTCTGCTTGATGTGCCAGTCATGCCAAGATTTATAACTTGATTTTTGCACTTGCTGTTGATAGCGTGCAATAATACTGTCCTCTTTAAGATCAATAAATTTATCCATCCTTTTCTCCATGGTGTCGTAGTTTTCCATGTATATGAATGTTGCAACTCTCAAACTGGGCACAATGTATTCCATAGGCAAGACCTAAAAGGTGTATGTCATTTCATCTTCTTGCATGTTGTCCTGTATGCCCATAACACCACTGAAATTCTCACATCCTAGTCATTTCTATTCACATTGCATACCTTTGTGAGTGCATTCTCCAAGATCTTATTGAAATATTCGGCTGTCCCATTCACCTGCGGATGATATGGTGTAATTTTCTAGTGGTACACTTAAAATTCTTCAGTCAGCGCCTCAATAATATTATGAAAGAAATGCGAACCCATGTCACTCATCAAGATCTTTAGACACCCAAATATGGACATAATATACTCAAATATGAACTTCGTTGTAGTATCTGTGCTGCAATATTTTACTGGCTTTCCCTCAGCCCACCTTGTCAGATGACCTGTTGCAATGATTATATACCTTGCCGTAGTCTTATTTCTTGGTGGATTGATAGGTACAACAAATTCAATAGCCCAATTATCAAATGGCTGTAACGTGACTTGCAGATTCAATGGAATTTCATATCTCCTAGATGGATTTCCTGTGCGTTGGCATGCAACACATGCTCAAAAAAAATATTTTTCCTCCTTATGAAATTTGGGCCACCATAACCTTGCTCTCAAAATATTCTATGCAGTTTCCTTTCATGCATAATGGAATCCTACAAATTCACCATGAGATTCTACCAAAATACTCTGCTTTTCATGCTGAGAGACATATATGTGCAGTATTTCATCTGGTCCCATATTTTACAAATGTCATGCAATCAATTAAAAATCAGCTTCCTTGACTACCAACTCCTTTTTCTACTGCATAGTTTACTCCTCGGGCATCATTCATGTAGCCAAAAATTGAATAATACCTGCAAAGTGATCATTTTCAACCTTGATTGTAAACATCTGCGCATCAGGCAGGTTCACCTCAATGCTCGTGGGTTCTTTGCCTGTCTCTATCCTTGACAAATGATCAAGTCCAATGTTCAATCTCCCTGGCTTGAATATAAATTCAAAGTCGTATTATTGAAACAAAAATAACCATCGACATATATTTCCTCCTAAAAAAATATTATTTACCAAATACCTCATCGCAGAGTGATCAATGAAAATTTTGAAGTGCGCTCCTAACAAATAATGCCTAAAATTTTGTAATGCATAAACCATAGCCAACCCTTCTCTTTTTTTCGTGGAATAGTTCTTCTCTGCCTTGTGCAATTTTCAGCTTGAAAAAGCTATGGGGTGATCAATTTATCCTTCTCTTGGATATGCCAGTACTATACCCAATGCTATGAAAGAGGTATCGACATGCACTTGAAATTTCTTATTCCAGTTCGGGAAAACTAGAATAGGCGCAGTCACCATCTTTTCCTTTATTATGTCGAGGCTCTTTTCAAATTCTTCTTCCTATAAAAACGTAATATATTTCTTTAGGAGCTTCTTCATCAACACAGTTATTTGTGTATACGCCTTTATAAAATTTCTATAGTACCCAGTGTTCCCAAGTGTCATGCACAATTGCTTCACTATCTTAGGTGGCTCCAGGTTCACAATAGTCGCTATCATCATGGGGTCTACTATTAATCCCTGCTTACAAACAACATGCCTGAATAGTATACCAAAAGGTACACAAAATATGAATTTCTTCAAATTAAACGATATATGATACTGCCTACAAGTATCCAACATAAATCTCAATCTTGACACATGCTTCTTCAACAACCCAAAGACTATCCAATCATCAAAGTAAACCTCCAAAAATTTGTGTATATACTCCTTGAAAGCTGTGACTACAACTCTAGAAAATATGGTAGGAGAATTCTTCAAACCAAAAGGAAACAAAATGTACTGGTAACAATCCCACTATGTAGCAAAAGTTGTCTTATGTCTATCTTCTGGCACAATTATGATCTGATGGTAACCCAAAAAGTCATTTGTGAAAGAATAAGCCTCCTATCCTCCTAAATTTTCCAGCACTTCATCAGTGAATGGTGTGGGAAAGGGGTCATGCACACATACATCATTCAATTTCCTTATGTCCACACATATTTTGTTCTCACCTTTTGTCTTATTTTCCTGAACTACCATAGGACTTACCCATTCAGATTCTTCAACCAAATCGATGATCCCTGCCTTGATCACCTTTTCTAACTTTACCTTTACTTTTTCCTTATACTTTGGATTCAACCTATAAGGTCTTTTATTTACTGGCTTCACGTTAGGTTTCAAAGTGATCCTCATAACTCCCATGTCTCCTACTATACATTTCAATTCAGAAAACTTCATGGGGAAGAGATCTTGATACTAATGCAACAACTCTGCAACTTTGCGAACAATGTATTCATCCCAATAATCTCCAATTAGTGCAAATTTTGGAGCTTATTCTGACCCAATATTCACCTTCTTCATCTTCACAGGATGTGTTATGTAAGGGATTTTAAGTTCTGGTCCAAAAAAATTGTGATTTCCATTTGACTCTAGGATATCAATATTGTGCGAATCCTCATCATCCTCTTCTGCTGTTACATTGTAGAATTCCAATGCGTGTTGCAACTGTGTGGTCCAATCAAGTTGCATCCAAGTTAGTGCAGTTGTAGACTTAAAAATACCTACTATGACTGCCTCAAGGGCTTCATCTATGCACAGAAAATCATATTTAAAACTAAATGTCAGGAGGAACTCTTGCCATCATATTTTACTTCAATTTTGGTATTTACTTGGCCAAATATGATCTTCATCAATCTACGATACTCTTTCCAACCTCTGATATTTTCTTGATGAGTACCCTACCATCTAGTAGGTTTAGATCTCAGGGTGACATCCAATGCTTGAAACCTATGTTCTTCTGGAACTTCTATTTCAAATTAATAAGGAAACAAACTTACGTCACCTATCCCATCATAGTAAGGAAAATTAAATACCTCTGACATTATGTAGCAAAGTGATCTCGTAATTTTGTTACATTGTCTTGTAGAGACTTCATGCAACTTGTTCTACCAATTTTCCAGTTCTTCATTAGAGTTTGAAATACAAGAACTGTCCCGTTCCTAGCTTAGCCTTCCATCTGCATTGGGATTAATCCAATCTTCCTCCTTAGCTATTATCTTGTATATATTGTCAATATCTACGTTGAAATACTCATCAAAAACATGCTCTGTATAGCGCACTCCTTCTAATCGGTCCAAAGGATCAATGACCCTCAGATCGCCATTTTCAAACACCATCTGTCTCCTCTTCAAATTGATTATGTCAGTATTGAAAGCCAAATCCAATCCAAGTAGCGCCACATATGGATTTCTACCATATAAAATCTCAATTACATTGAAATCTGCAACAACGCACACTCCTTCAAGATTTACTACAACGCCATATAGCCTTCCCATAGGGATGATATTCTACTAGTTAGCCACTCTCAACTGGATCGACGACCATTGCAACTTTGCTTTTCCCATTCGCTCCCAAGATTTCTTAGGTAACACATTGATATCAAATCCTAAATCTAGTATTACCCGATCCATGTCATATTTCATGATATGTGTGGTTAGTCTCATCTCCCTTCTTATTCTCTTATTATGTTGATTCAACTTGTTGATTACACGTGGCTCTCTTTGTGGTTATTATTTACTAGTGCAAAAGACTATCAACTCCTGGAGTCCCTGAAAAAACTTTTGATCTCTCAAAAACTTCATGCAGGTCTGTAAAAATGATCTTAATATAGCTGGATCAAATTATTTCAGTTGAGTAGTCACTTCAGTGCTGTCCTTCCTCAGTATCAACTTCTGAAGTGGCTGCACGTTAGATGTTGAAGCTCTTGGATCCATGAAACTTTTCTTTGCCTCCAGGAATGATTATTTTTCTGCCTGAACACTGAACCCCATGGATCTCCTTGTAGCCTTCCTAACCCATGTGTCTTCCATTGGCATCTTACCTTTAGCTATATCATCTCCTATTGTTGCACCGCTTCTGGTTACTATGTTGATGCATGAGTAATCTTCCCTTGGTTCAACAGTCATCATCTGCCGATTTTGCATGGGTTACTGGTTTATTTTCTCATATATATTTTTCATAAGGAATGGACATTATTATATTACGTGATAAAAATATTTACACTACTTACAGGTGTGGGTAGTATTCTGACAATTCCACGGGAAGTGTGTTGCTTCGCCATAGTTGTAATAGATGAGATGTCCACATCCTCGACCAATGCCTCATCCTCGTCCTTAGAATCATCCTCGACCAACATACTGACCTTGATCCTCATGTGCATGCCCCTCAACTTGCATTCTATAAGTGACCGCACTTTTTTCTATTATCAAATCATAACTGCGACAATTCTTCTCATCATGCCCCACCAAGCTACAAAAGTTACAAAACAACTGTTTTGGGGTATGCACATACTTTTGAAAAAAAATATCATTCTTCCATGCGATTTCAACCTGCAACTTTACATATGTCACACCATGTGATTGATCTTGGGTGCAATGGATTAGGTCCTCCACTATTTATGTATTCTCCAAACACATGGCATTTATCCTTATAGTGGCCTTCTTCCTTACACTTCATGCACCATACTTCTGATCAAATATACGACCTGACTTCCTTACCCTTCTTCAAATGTTGTAGCTCCAAATGCATTGCTTCTAGTTGACTATGCATCTGTTTTAATCCTGTATGAGTATCTCCCACCGGTGAAGCTTCCAACTTCTTCACAATTTCCAGAGCTTTGGCCTATGTTGATATCTTCTACTGTGTCAAAGGTAGCCTAATGTGTGGAAATTTTGCAGTTATAAGACACTCCTTATGTTGTTCCTTAGGAATTGTAAATCTTACTTGTCCCATTAACATCTTAAACCTTTGATCTAATTCTAAAACAGACTCTATTACCAATTGCATAATCTCCTTTAGTTCCATAGTACATTGCGACTGTGATTTTGGCTTCTTAAATTTTGCAGTCAGTGCTTTCTTTGTATCATCGAACGAAGCGCCCTGATTCATCATAGAATAATTTATATACCATGTCAGTGCTCTCTCCTGCTGTAGGATAACAATCTGAATTTTCTTTATATCTTCATCGATGATTTGTCTTGATTTCCATACAAATTCAACTACAAACCAAAATTGCTCAGGATCCTGTAATCTAAGTCCTCTAAATATTTGTAGCTTGATATCATTTGCCAAGTTTCCTGGGGGTGGTGGAGGTGCAGGTGGAGGTGGAGGGAATGTATATGGAGGGGGATGGGGGGTGAGGGGAGTGGCGGGATGGGGAATCCCATAGGTGCCCTGATTTTTTTCAACTTCTAACTACGATGCACCTCTATGGGTTGTGGGGCTACTTCTTTCTACTTCACCTTCAAATTCAATCAATAATGGACTGTATTTAGTCTCAATGTAATTTTCATGATCTACTCTATATTTTTTTCCACTTCACGTAGATCCGCCTCCAGAATTAAGTAAAAACATTAATTTGATTGCATTTGTAGTACGCCCTTTTCACATAAAATCATTTAAATTAATCCATAAATTCAAATAATTCATATACTTACTGTAATGGGCCCTTGAAAAATATTCGCTCAACCTCGCTGTAATATACAAATGTGTTTATTGTGAATTCAGTAATAAATTTTCCCAGGATACTTTTGATCCATAAATCAACAACTCTTGATATGCTATTATCGGTCTCCTTGAGTCACTGTAACAATTCAGGGCTCCATGCAATAGGCTCGTCATTCTTAAAAGGAGTCTTAATCTTAGTCAGCATTGATAGCCATTCATGCAGTTCATTGGAAAGTGTCGCGAAGAAAATCTTGTGATTTTCTGTGAAAAGATACCTCTGCAACCAAGCTTCAGTTGACGGTCGTGGATTTCTGTATTCTTAAACTACGAACTCCCATTATTTCAGATCTGCCCAATCTTGTATTTCGTTTCTTGTCAGATGCTACATCCACATATCCATCAAACAAATCCTGGTCATGGCAATGAAACCATTTTTTGGATCAAAGGGGTCTCAACCTAGGTTTAGAGTTAGTTTCACACCAACAAAACCCTTTATTATTGGCCCTTTAGGCAATGACCTACTATGAAAATTGCAGTCTCACTTGAGGCAATATTGGGGGATGTCAGATTGAGATTTCTGCATCTAGAGGGATACCATAGTGTGGATCTATTGCCAAAATTCTACTTATAATTATCTGGAACTACACAAATGCATCGATCTAATCTAACAACTTATAGTTCATTCATCAATCAATATTCATGAACAGTGCACATTTATCATTAAAACATACATAAAGCATATAAATAACTTCGCAACGCTGATAATAAGAAAATACAATGCATAAACACATAAATGTCTTCAAAAAATCTTCTTCTTCTATCATGATCAATCTCTTCAATACATATAATTTCTTCGACATGCGCACATAACTGCAGGTGGTCTCTGCAGAAAGCTGTAGACTCTTCAATGTCTCTGTGCACACAGCTACAAAGCCTTGCCTTAGGACCAAAACACATAAATATAGATATTCAATAGTTTGCGCTCATCACATGTAAAAGATATATTTCTTTGAATTAATATTAAATTTCCTTATATACCATTTACATCATACAAAACCATGGTCCACATACCATGGGCAGACAAAAACTAACAAATAAACCTAATCCCTTTACAAAAATATGGGATTTGACCCACCCCAAAGCCCCAAACCTCTACGGGGTAGATTCATCTTTGCTGGACTATGCACTCCACTTCCTCAAAATGTGGAGTCTTTGAATGAAAATTGGATTAAGTTGGGCCATGCCCAAAAATATGGCACTGACTCTCTGACATATTCGTGAAATGTGTTGACCAAAATTTTTCATTGAGGTGAATAGTATACCATTTTTTTGATGTCGCAACTCTTACCGAGAATTTAATTGCATATTATAATATGTCATCCCATTATCGTAATTGAGATCCTCTCAACTCTTCAGATAAGGAGCGATGTCTAGTTTTGTGTCTCTCTTTTTCTAGAAATGTCATGACTCTAGCACATCAAGAAGATTGGAGGAGGGAGCTCAAACAAGACACACATCCCATGACTACATTGTGGTGACCATTCAACAAAAACTGAACCCATAGTTTGATTTCTCACAATGATTTCATTCCATGTTGTAGGTTTTAACCATGTACAGAAATTATCTGCAAACAAATTCTTAAACAAAAAATAAACAATAACAAGAGCATAAAACATAAAACATATATACAGATATATTTTCCCCTATATCCCAAACCAGGACTACCAACTTGATTTTTCATTATATTCCTTTTAGTGTTACAACACATATATATACATGTTGAAGCATTCATAAACCCTAATATATTAACCCTGGATGAGAACATAACTGTAGCTCCCTTGATCAGATCTACAAAATACCAGGAGCAGAAAACCATCATGCCCAAAACCATGTGCAAACCCATGCATAAAACCATAGGTGGGTTTGCCCACCTAAAATAGCATCCATTTTTTTTTTCTCGGGGTGCTACCTCTAACCCCACAAAGTTCGTGCTTGCTTCTAATTGTGGAAAGAATATAACACACACCCAACACATGTTAAAAATCTCCTTCATTTCCATGTTGATAACCATTATTCTAGGTTTTTGAAACAATTCATTCTAGTTTACCATTCAAATCTCATGTAGGAAACGATTTGCAGTATCTACATGGAATTTGTGAACCATAAACTAACCAAGATATACATAGTGTTATTTTTTCTTCAAAAGAAACCCTATGAAACAACATATTTTTAGATGTGAAGAGATGCATATCATCCATACATATATTTCTAGATATATTGAAATTATCATTGGCAAAGGTACTGCTATTCTTTATTGTTTCTATGCCATTGGAAGTACAAGAAAAAACATAGCCTCATCAAATAATATATAATATTAATTTTTATTGATCATGGACATCCCATTAAATCTAAAATCTTTAAAGAATAATATCAAATTTCAAATTCTAATATACGAAAAAATTACAACCATTTCATACCAATCCAATTAAAATGACCTTGTTTTAAATTGGTCTCATCACTTTTTTCTCCTGAAATACTAATCACTAGTTCTGTTTTTGCACTCTCCTTCAACATATATTTTTGCAGGGGTTTTTTATGAAGCTCAAGATGTAGATTCCAAAAAATCTTGATCTAGTGCCGATTCCTTTTTCAATGGATACAAAAATACATGTGTTTTTTCTTTGGAATGAAATCCTTTATACCTGGAAGAGGGTTATCTGATTTCATCTCGAGAAACATATTCATTTTTTGAACCACAACTTTATGCTCTTCACACTTAGCCACATAATGATAAGCCCTATGAAAAAAGGCACAATGAAACATATTATGTATCTTATTATTTAATTGTTTATCAAAAGAATATTCATGAGACCTATACCTTTTTCTGTTGTCTTTTGGATTGAGACTTTGATGAGGAGAATTTGACTTGGCTCTTTTTTTGAAGCACTTAGATCTTTGTGTAGAAAAATTGTCACTATCATTAACATCATGGTGCCACTACATCATTAATTTATAGGAGTCCATTTGAAAACAACTTAATATTTTATTATTTTCTTGCTTCAACAAATTTGGAGCATTCTCCATTGTATTCATGAGTATATCCCAATCCTTCCTTCTCAGGTTGTCTCATTACCTCAATAGGATTGATGATGCCTTGACCACTGAATCCAAGGAAATTTTTGTTGTAACACATATTGGTTAAAATATTCATACCAATCCCCTTGGTATGATTTCAAAAGTTTCAAAGGACGCATCATCATTGCTAATAGAAGGTATAGAAAATTAAGGGATTTTTACATCCTTTGACCCTTGGTCATGTTAGCGCTCAAATCTACCTTAGGCTGAAATAAGGTAAAACTCAAGGCTACATCAAACCACGCTCAGCCTCGTAGCTAGCCCTACGAGGACATGAGAGGGCTCTCTCCGGGTCTATCTCGACAAATGTTTTCAGAGGGGCTGAGATGACTTATAATGAACAATGAATACGGATTTTAGGCTAGTAAAGAGATAGGAATGTTTGATTTTGATTTTTTGGGTTTTTGTTGGAGAAATGGGAAAAAACAATTTTGGGTCCGGGGATAAGGCCAGATCTTTGCAGAATTCGAGTTGGGGCGAGGTAGGCAATATTCTTGATGCTTTTGATTGAGTATATGGATGGATCAGAAAGACAAGGAGCTGAAAAGGGAAAGGATGAACATGGATCCTTTTCAAACAGGCGAAAACATACAAAACCAAATGAATTCAAAGGCAGAGCACTGTAAATAATGGATTCAACCTCATCTACTCATTCATTTTAGTTTCAGAAGCATAAGAAGGGATGGCATACATTAAACATGAAATAAATTACAATAAACTGAGAGAAAACACCATCAAGAACTGAAAGCCACAAGAATCCCAACAGGTGCTGCAAAACCTCTGATCTTTCCTTAGCCAAAATATGAAAAATATGTACAATAGTGTGCCAAAAGCTTCCCAAGAGTCCAACCTATCCAACCTCTGAAAAGGATTGAGAAATTACATCATATAGAGCATCCTAACCCCTTCCCATGCCTCTAGGGGTCGAATTCCTTCTTCAGGGATCAGTTTCAACCAAATTCTAATCAAGGAGCTAAAATCTAGGCAGCTAACAACTTGCTTCTAAAAGAGTGGAAACTGATTCATTTACATGATTTTCACTTTTTTGAGAGTGAATCTTCTAGAATAGGTAAAAATGAGCCAAATTTACATGTCAACCATCAATTTACATCATGAAAACCCAAAAATTTCATCCACAAGCAAAATTGGTCCCAACTGGCCGAAATTCTGAGCTGGAAGTTGAAAATTCAGCCAAAAATTTAAGTGGGTAGCGCCCCTGAGCTGAGTGGGTAGCGCGCCTTTCAGCCTGATTTTGAGGCACTTCCCGGCATCCAAATTGAGCTCATGATAGCTCGTTGGAAAGCCCTAGATGTTGGCTATCCAACCCAAGTGGAATTTCCCAATTTGGAGCTCATTTTCCCCTCCAAAACTTCATTCTCCCAGAAGTACTTCCTGCTGGTGCAAAAGGTGGCAGCAAGGTGGTTTTCATGGTCTTTTTGGGCCTTTTGATCATCCAGAACCTGATGAAATGCTTCGGCAATACCTAAGAATGCATAACTTACCATGAAAAACCCAAAAATACAAATATTTCATTCAGCAAGTGTCCCAAACAAAAGTGAGCATGTCGACGCGCTACTCGTATAGCTGAAAAATCTGTTTTGAGGCATAAAAAATCACAATTGACAAAATTTTCTCCAAATTTGCTCAAATTCGGAGCGAAGACCCTCCATCAAGTATCATGCCCAGCCAATGAAGCCTCGGCCAAAATCCGGAGTGGATCAGGCCTTTTCCGCCGTTTTAGTGCTTCGCTCAACCTCCTCTTCAGAATCTTCATTCTCGCTTTGCAGACATGCATGCGAGCCCAATAATGGCCTTTCATGTGACGAAGCATGTATTTCTCTCTGTTGGCCTTTGCCAACAACTTCTCCAGATGAATGTTAACATGCGTGAGTACAGAATCTCTATCTGCCGGTGTCATATCACCAGGTCTCTTCCGGGCCAATTGTCGATCCTCACGGATTCGACGCAGCTCATAAAGTGTGTGCTCATCCTCTAGCTGTTTGTTACACTTCTTTAGGTAATTAATCACCCACTGAGCCTTCTGCAATTTATCTTTTAGCGTGTCATTCTCGGCCCTTTGCTCCTGGATGATCTCCCTCAGTTTCGAGCTAGGAGAGCTCGCATCAACATCAATGATTGTGAAATCTGTGTCCCAGCCTCCTGATGGGCCCTCATCATGCATGGGCTTCTTGCCCCTGTCCTGGATCTGTACCTGTGCTGAAGAAGAAGGCGAGACCCCTTCCACATCATGTGGAGATAATACTCGCTCTGCTGATGAAGTCGGCAAGACCCCTTCCACCTCGGGTGGAGATAATACTCATCATGTAGCTGCAAATAAGGCCCTGTGACCTCGCTGATATGTCACAAACAATGAAGCGTTGATATGCTCAATCTCAGGAATTCCAGGCTGGTGTGAAGGCTCTCCCACATCATGAACTACCTCGGGAGGCGGCTGTGGCGCTGTGAAAAAGTCACGGGAGATGAAATCCTCGCAAGTGATGCCCTGCTGTGCCAACTGATGTAACACTATGATCTTGATCAAAGCGTAATGATATATACTTCTATGTTGCTGTGCTGGGCTCTTCTTCTGTACAAAAATAATCATCCTCTCTATGTTGTGATACATGAAGTATGGAATGTTCATCATACGTACCCTTGTGAAGTGCATCAACAAACGAACATGGTACGCAAAGAGACGCGAGAATCTGCCCTCGCAACTGAAATACCGAATGATGAGTTTCATCAGTGGTGCAAACTCATCCCTCAGGAATATGAAAGGAAAAACTCTGCCCAAGTGCCTCATATACCCAGGTTTGATGTATGGCTCATAGTGGAATTTCTCTAACTGCTGACGTTTGTTCCATTCCTCTCCTAGATTTGGTATGCGAGTGGCCTGAGCAATAGTCATTGGTGACAGAATGAAATCTACTCCAGCGAGATTTATGTGGAGTACTAAAAAGGTATGCTTTTGATGATCATTTCAGTGGCTTTTTAGTAGAATTTGTAAACCTTTTTGCATCATGAATTTGGAAAATAATAAAGAATTATAACAAAACATGTGAGAATTGATATGCAAGACTTAACCATTGATAATTGTTATTTTTCTGTGCAGGAAAAGGAGAAAACGAGGAGTTGCCATTCCAAAAGAAAGGACAAAGACAAGATAACTGCTGTCCCTTTGAAGGGGAACCGAATGCAAACAAAGCTAAGCAGATCAAAGCAAATCGGCCCGGAAAAGGAGGAGAAGACACCAGCTCGGCGCAAAAGAAAATAAAAGACGAAAGATTAACAGTTTCTTTGATCCTGAGGGATCGCTGCTTTATTTATCTTGTTACTTGGACATCTCTGCCGTCACCTTTATATAAAGGGACAACACTGTTAGCTTGAGGACATACTTTTTTATGTAATTTCCTGTTAAAAATCAACTCTGATCATTGAGTCTCGTTGAGAACTGGTTCATTGTACTTTTGTCTTATGAATTAATATAAACTTGGTGATTATCTCATTTCTGCGTCTGGATTAACTTAAGGCGGTGTACCCTTGGAGGCTAAGGGCCCAGCCCCAGAGGACACTTGCTTCTGTATCACTACGATTTGATTTCTGCGTGGTTTGCTTATCATTGTTATTCGGTAATCTGATATGCTTTATAAGTTGCTACTACATGCTCTGTTAAGATTAAATCATTAAGGTTTTTACAGATAGAATTGTGTATTGACTCTGCATTATATTATTGATCCTTTCAGAGTTAATTGCATGTTATTAGTCTTAACCGAATATTCTTACTATTCTGTTACAGAGCTTTTATACTGAACATTCGTGTCATAGATTTATTTGAAGTAGTGTTCTTCATGATTGTTGGATTCAGAAATAATGCTGTTCTATTTGGAAGCACAGTCGTATTCCTGTTGATTAAGGTTGATCAGATTATTATTTCAGCGTGTTGTGTGCGTATATGATTTACTAGAGCTGTTCCATAATTTGTCAATAGTTAATGCTGTTCCATTACTGTGTTTTGCTTGATTTGCCTTAAGAGTGAAAGATTGTTATTTGATTGCGAAGAGTGCATTTGGGTTAATAGATTAAGTTTGGTTACGACTCGCGAGACTTAGTTGTTCGATTGCTGTTCCATTTTAGAATTACTATTCCATTCCAGATTTGCTGTTCAATTCTTTATTTGCTGTTCCATTTTGCTATCTGTAGTTCCATTTACTCGTATTTGTTGTTTTGGTGTGAGAGACGATCTAAGGCTGTAGTGAGCTTTGGCATTCACTGTCTAGCTCCCAGACCCGTGGTCTATGCTCTAATTTCCTTTCCATCAGTTTCCAAAGGGATGGGTTATCACTGCCGAACCCTTGACTGATAAGTTGCCTAGTTTTCTGAATGTGTGATTTATTCTTTTGAAGTAATTTAGTTACAGACAAGCATCCGTTTACTCTTGTATTTTTAAACACTGTACTACTAGCATTACTCTGACAAGTGATAGCCTCAGACTGAGACACTCTTTGGAATAACAAAACGCTCCCGGATTGACATATTAATGTGAGGTAATTAGAGGTGAAAGAGACCCTTTTTATAGCTCTACAATTTACACGGCCATCATGTAAATGTAGAACAAAGAGACGAGCTAGTTCACGATGAAGCTGGGTTTGTGAAATCATTTCACAGAATCAAAAACATGACTGAACCCGAAAACAATCCATTGCAAGCGGACATGCCTGCAATTGAGCCAAAGAAGTAGGCTCCTCCCTGAGATGTTTACCACCTTTGCCACCTCTGTGAGGCCTCCGTGGCACATTACCCTCTGCTGTGGAATCACTGTCAGACTCCTGCTCATAAACTGAATCTGTCTCTGACATGGTTTTGAAAACAAGTTGTCTGCAATATGTGTGTTGATATATGTGTAGTGAAGGCAAAGTTTTAATGTATGTTCAAAACCCAATAAATGTCACCCATGTACCCAAGTATCACAGGAAAACAAAATCATAATGATGATGGTTCTGTTTTAATGGCATAAAAACTATCACTGTTTTGATCACAAGTAAGTTTGACAAATGAGTACCAAATGCAAATGTATGGTACAACTTTATAATGATGGCCAAAATTTGTCAAAGGAGCAAACAAATATGGGACTGTGTTTTATCAAATGGAGAATAGGAACAACATGACAATGACCATAGTGAAACAAATGGCCATGAGAGTGGTAATAGAATGATGATGACAGCAGCGATAACATGATAAACTAAGGGCGTGAGGATGATGTACACAATGTGCTAGGGCATGAGCATATCTACCATTCACAAAAGTTTTCAAACCCTTCACAAGACTGTCCATATATATTCAAAACCCTTAAGGAATAAATCTGCATATAAATGTAGGGTTTATACATTTCTCTTCAACCAAGGCTTGTTTCCCAACTTCAAAAATACCAAAACCTCTTTCAAAAATCACTGAGCAATGATAAAAAACCTGTTTGCAAGTTGATGGAGGCGTTTGAGCTCGAAATCGGACGCAAAGAAAAATTTTCTGGGCTCTGTCGCTGTATGGGTAGCGCCCCTGCCCAACGGGTAGCGCCTGGCAAGTGGGTAGCGCCCGTGTTAATTAACACTGGCTGTGGAACTTATGTGGGTAGCGCCCCTTATATGGGTAGCGCGCCTCCTATATGGGTAGCGCGCTACATAGTGCATTTTGAAAGAGGATTTTGGAGGCCTTCCCGATGTCCAAATTGAGCGTGTGATAGCTCGTTGGAAAGCTCTTGGAGTCTAATTTCCAACCCAAGTGGAATTTTTCAATTTGGACTTCATTTTCCTTGTCAGAAATCAAATCTCCCAAAACTTGTTAAAATGAGCAGAATGAGGCTTGCCTCAAGGCAGAGCGTTGTTGCAGTCAACTTTTGAAGGTCTTCCTCAACTCCAAATTGAGCTCATGATAGCTCATTGGAAATATATTTGTGTCTAGTTATCCTTTGACTCATCAAGAAAGTCATTTAGCCAACCATGCTAGGGGAAATCTTGATTTTCCCAAGGTCATTTCAAAGGTGCATTCAATTCTCCTGAGGCAACGGTATTTTTGACATTTCTCTAAAACCATGATACTTGTGTAAAAATTGAAGGCGGGTTTTTTTCCTTGGCATGTTGTGGACAAAAACCTCTCTCAGTTTTCCCAAATTCATCTTTTATTTCTCTGAAACATCATTTGAGTGAAACCTATCCCGATGTGTGAAACAAAGGATTTTGTCGAAATGAAGCGAAATGAAGGGGATAAGGGGCTTCTAAATTCTTGGGGAAATTTTGGGAAGTAGGGAGGGATGTTAGGAAGTAGGGGAAAGTAGAATCTCAGAGATTGAGTGAGGGGAAGGGGTCCAAAAGGGAAAAACACAGGCCTAGCCTAGAAAATTGCCAAGTTGTGGCAAGAAACTAGGGTTTGTGCAAAAATGAGGAATTTGGGGGATCTAAGTGATGGGAAGTGTTTAATAAGGTACATTTAGGATAGGGGAAGGTGTGTGAACATCAGGATACAAGTTTTTTCGATGATTTGACCATCCAAGAGAAATTACCTCCAAAACCCTAGGAGAGGGAAATGGACCTTACCAAGGCACAACTGAAGCATGAACAACTGAAGCATGAACAAGGTGTAAAATGACTCAATGGAACTTGAAATGATGATGAAAACCCTCTGAATGATGGCACACTCAGCTGAATGGTGACATGGACTGACATTTGGACAAATTTGAAAAGAATGAAAACACACCCTAGACCTAATGCCTAGTGACCAAATTTTGCTTGAAGACTCATTGAAATGAAAAAATTTGACCTTGACACCTTAAAATCACTTTGTAAGAGCATGTTTGATCACTGGAGGAAGGCTGCAAAGGCTGACACTAACATTGGCTCGAATGGGGATGGTAGCTCCTTGGAGGTGCCAAGAACGACAGATCTTTGGGAGAGCAGACAGTGCCTCCATCCATTGGGCTATGGAATCCATTATTGCAAGAAATCGACACGAATAATTTATTGACTGGAAATTTGACTCAAACCGACTCGATGGAAAACTGAAATAACTTGAAAAAACTGACTCAATAGACCAAACACAAATGACTCATGACTGACTTAAAACAAGAATTTACAAAGCTTTTGGAAAAAAGGCAGCAGTCCATCAAGATTTGGAATCATGATGACAACCACCTGCATACTAATGAAATATGTACAATCATGTATAATTGGCTTTCCAATGTAACCAGTCAAGCAGATGGCTTCTTGACTGATTCTCCCGATCAGATCTCCTGGTCAATAGCAAATACTGGTAACTGGGCATCCAAAAACATAGCTGACCATGATCTCCTTCATCACTGAACACTGCAATACTCACCTTTACTGCTGACTGTAACAATTTTTCCAATGGATCATGAAAAACATGAAGATTTACCTCTTGCTAAAAGAACAAGGTGTCTTTTTCTCCTGCTTCTAATTCTGATCTTCCTTCATCATGTACTTCAGTAACAATATGTTCCTGGGCTTCAAAAAACTCTGAACAGGTAGGTGAGCAAATCTCTTCTTGAGAAAACATTTCAACACATGAAACATATGAAGAAGAATCTGAATGGAAATCCTGAATGTTCTGATCTTCTACAGTCTGAAAATATGGTAGGTCATCTTCATATGATAGGATAGCCGGATATTCATTACAGTCATCAATCATGAGAAAAGAAACTTCAGCTGATTCTTGATGCTCAAACATGATATCTCTATCATCTACCATAAATTCATCCAAAGGAACTGTTTCACTTACTTGAATGAAGATCCCATTCTGTTTTTCATTAACTGACTGAATGGCTTCTTTCTGAAGGTTGTGTTCTAATGAATTGAAAACATTTGAATCCATACCTTTGTTTTCTTCTTTCCAAATGATCTCAACAGCAGAATTATCCTTGATGAGTTTTAGCACAAGATATGCTTGGTCATCACAATTTGAATCTGGATCTGAAGTAGCTGACTGGACATTATCAAAATCTGCAATCTGCATGATGTCTTCTTCTGTGGGCAGATCTGAAACAAGCTCTTCTCTTTCATCATTTTCAACCATATGAAAAACTTCAACTTCAACCTGCTGATCTATAAAGCTGCTTACATGACTGTCATCCTTTTCAGAAAAGGAAGAAGTTCCACCATCACCTTCTTGATCATGTGCACACTGCAGATCTACATTAACATGCCCGTTCAAGAGTTGATCTATCTCGTCTTCAGATAAAGGAGATAATACCTTTTGTTTTCTTTGCCTCAAACAGTGATTGTCTTCATTGATTTCAAGTGAAGGAGTATACATATTTTCCTCATACTGCTGATCCATTTCATGTAATTCCGGTTGACTGTCAAGATTCAAAATTCCTTCATCTTCCACCGCACTAAAATCTTGATTCAGCTGCGAAATTTCCTGAGCATCTTGATGGGTATCCTCTAGGTTCTCTTCATGTTGCTGAAATGGATTCTCGTACAATGCTTCCATGATCTCATCATCCATGAAATTATCATCTTCATAATATTTCTCAAGGCTTTCAATAAAAGAAAAAGCATGTTTGCAACAGTCATGAACTAAATTTAACGATGGATAAGATGTTCGATATCTTTCAATGAACAAGGCATGGAAATCCTTTAAACAATAAATACAGGCCAGTGGCAAATTTTCATACCAAGATTGGGCTTCACCTTCTAGAGTGGCCAGGAATATCTTCATCAAGCAATCTTCAGGAAAATCCACCTTCAACTTGCGAATATGCATGTGAAATCTAACCAAATGTAAAGCAGCATCTTTCTTACCATCATCGTTAAACGTAGGCAGATTCCTTGACCAATCTACCTTGGGCATCTTATTCGGAAAACTTGGAATGTGATCTCGGCTCATGGGAGCATATCTTCTTGTGATTCAGTCCATCTTGAAAATCTCACAGCTACTGATCTCCATGCAGTGAAGTCACCATGAAGCATCGATTTCTAGATTGTTCAGTGAATGAAGTCACCAGGTGAATGATTTCAGCCTTGCGGTGTCTGACTGTTGTCCACCATCAACAATCAGATCTGAACTTGATACATGTACTAGGGCAATTTACAAGTTAAATGCTATGATTACAAGTTAAACCGGAGATCGACTGAAGCAACATTTATCTACTTCACTGATGCATAGCAATAGCGTTTCGAAGGCTATCTAGCGTGACTTCAGACTCCGTCTATAACAAGCAAACGTTTTGAGTTTCTCCCCAGTATGGTCGCCACTATGTTAGCGCTCAAATCTACCTTAGGCTGAAATAAGGTAAAACTCAAGGCTACATCAAACCACGCTCAGCCTCGTAGCTAGCCCTACGAGGACAGGAGAGGGCTCTCTCCGGGTCTATCTTGACAAATGTTTTCAGAGGGGCTGAGATGACTTATAATGAACAATGAATACGAATTTTAGGCTAGTAAAGAGATATGAATGTTTGATTTTGAATTTTTGGGTTTTTGTTGGAGAAATGGGAAAAAACAATTTTGGGTCCGAGGATAAGGCCAGATCTTTGCAGAATTCGAGTTGGGGCGAGGTAGGCAATATTCTTGATGCTTTTGATTGAGTATATGGATGGATCAGAAATACAAGGAGCTGAAAAGGGCAAGGATGAACATGGATCCTTTTCAAACAGGTGAAAACATACAAAACCAAATGAATTCAAAGGCAGAGCACTGTAAACAATGGATTCAACCTCATCTACTCATTCATTTTAGTTTCAGAAGCATAAGAAGGGATGGCATACATTAAACATGAAATAACTTACAATAAACTGAGAGAAAACACCATCAAGAACTGAAAGCCACAATAATCCCAACAGGTGCTGCAAAACCTCTGATCTTTCCTTAGCCAAAATATGAAAAATATGTACAATAGTGTGCCAAAAGTTTCCCAAGAGTCCAACCTATCCAACCTCTGAAAATGATTGAGAAATTACATCATATAGATCATCCTAACCCCTTCCCACACCTCTAGGGATCGAATTCCTTCTTCAGGGATCAGTTTCAACCAAATTCTAATCAAGGAGCTAAAATCTAGGCAGCTAACAACTTGCCTCTAAAAGAGTGGAAACTGATTCATTAACATGATTTTCACTTTTTTGAGAGTGAATCTTCTAGAATAGGTAAAAGTAAGCCAAAGTTACATGCCAACCATCAATTTACATCATGAAAACCCAAAAATTTCATCCACAAGCAAAACTGGTCCCAACTGGCCGAAATTCTGAGCTGGAAGTTGAAAATTCAGCCAAAAATCTATATGGGTAGCGCGCCTGAGCTGTATGGGTAGCACGTCTTTCAGCCTGATTTTGAGGCACTTCCTGGCATCCAAATTGAGCTCATGATAGCTCGTTGGAAAGCCCTGGATGTTGGCTATACAACCCAAGTCGAATTTCCCAATTTGGAGCTCATTTTCCCCTCCAAAAATTTATTCTCCCAGAAGTACTTCCTGCTGGTGCAAAAGGTGGCAGCAAGGTGGTTTTCATGGTGTTTTTGGGCCTTTTGACCATCCAGAACCTGATGAAATGCTTCGGAAATGCCTGAGCATGCATAAATTACTATGAAAAACCAAAAAATGCAAAATTTTCCTTCAGCAAGTGTCCCGAACAAAAGTGAGCATATCGACGCGCTACCCGTATAGCGGAAAAATCTGTTTTGAGGCATAAAAAATCACAATTGAAAAAATTTTCTCCAAATTTGCTCAAATTCAGAGCGAAGACCCTCCATAAAGTATCATGCCCAGCCAACGAAGCCTCGACCAAAATCCGGAGTGGATCAGGCCTTTTCCACCATTTTAGTGCTTCGCTCAACCTCCTCTTCAGAATCTTCATTCTCACTTTGCAGACATGCATGCGAGCCCAATAATGGCCTTTCATGTGACGAAGCATGTCTTTCTCTCTATTGGCCTTTGCCAACAACTTCTCCAGATGAATGTTAACATGCGTGAGTATAGAATCTCAATCAGCCGGTGTCATATCACCAGGTCTCTTCCGGGCCAATTGTCGATCCTCACGGATTTGACGCAGCTCATAAAGTGTGTGCTCATCCTCTAGCTGTTTGTTACACTGCTCCAGGTAATTAATCACCCACTGAGCCTTCTGCAATTTATCTTTCAGCGTGTCATTCTCGGCCCTTTGCTCCTGGATGATCTCCCTCAGTTTCGAGCTAGGAGAGCTCGCATCAACATCAATGATTGTGAAATCTGTGTCCCGGCCTCCTGATGGGCCCTCATCATGCATGGGCTTCTTGCCCCTATCCTGGATCTGTACCTGTTCTGAAGAAGAAGGCAAGATCCCTTCCACATCATGTGGAGATAATACTCGCTCTGCTGATGAAGTCGGCAAGACCCCTTCCACCCTGGGTGGAGATAATACTCGCCGTGTAGCTGCAAATAAGGCCCTGTGGCCTCGCTGATATGTCACAAACAATGGAGCGCTGATATGCTCAATCTAAGGAATGCCAGGCTGGTGTGAAGGCTCTCCTGCATCATGAACTACCTCGGGAGGCGGCTGTGACGCTGTGAAAAAGTCACGGGAGATGAAATCCTCCCAAGTGATGCCCTGCTGTGCCAACTGATGTAACACTATGCTCTTGATCAAAGCGTAATGATATATACTTCTATGCTGCTGTGTTGGGCTCTTCTTCTGTACAAAAATCATCATCCTCTCTATGTTGCGATACATGAAGTACGGAATGTTCATCATACGTACCCTTGTGAAGTGCATCAACAAACAAACATGGTACGCAAAGAGACGCGAGAATCTGCCCTCGCAACTGAAATACCGAATGATGAGTTTCATCAGTGGTGCAAACTCATCCCTCAGGAATCTGAAAGGAAAAACTCTTCCCAAGTGCCTCATATACCCAGGTTTGATGTATGGCTCATAGTGGAATTTCTCTAACTGCTGACGTTTGTTCCATTCCTCTCCTAGATTTGGTATGCCAGTGGCCTGAGCAATAGTCATTGGTGACAGAATGAAATCTACTCCAGCGAGATTTACACAGCCATCATGTAAATGTAGAACAAACAGACGAGCTAGTTCACGATGAAGCTGGGTTTGTGAAATCATTTCACAGAATCGAAAACATGATTGAACCCGAAAACAATCCATTGCAAGTGGACATGCCTGCAATTGAGCCAAAGAAGTAGGATCCTCCCTGAGATGTTTACCACCTTTGCCACCTCTGTGAGGCCTCCGTGGCACATTACCCTCTGCTGTGGAATCACTGTCAGACTCCTGCTCATAAACTGAATCTGTCTCTGACATGGCTTTGAACAAGATATTTGCAATATGGATGCTGATATAGGTGCAGTGAAGGCAAAGTTTTAATGTATGTTCAAAACCCAATAAATGTCACCCATGTACCCAAGTATCACAGGAAAACAAAATCATAATGAGGATGGCTCTGTTTTAATGGCATAAAAACTATCACTGTTTTGATCACAAGGAAGTTTGACAAATGAATACCAAATGCAAATGTATGGTACAATTTTATAATGATGGCCAAAATTTGACAAAGGAGCAAACAAGTATGGGACTGTGTTTTATGAACTGGAAAATAGGGACAACATGACAATAACCATAGTGACACAAATGGCCATGACAGTGGCAATAGAATGATGATGACAGCAGTGGTGATATTATGGTGATGGAGGCTATAGACTAGTCAACATAAGACTGTGCAAAAACATGAAAGGGCATGAGCATATTTACCATTCACAAAAGTTTTTAAACCCTTCATAAGACTGTCCATATATATTCAAAACCCTTAAGGAATTAATTTTCATATGAATGTAGGGTTTATACATTTCTCTCCAAGCATGGCATGTTTCCCAACATCAATAACATCACAACCATGTTAAAAAATCTACTGAGGAATGATAAAAACCTGTTTGCAAGTTGCTGGAGTCGATTTGATACGAAACTGGGCGCAAGACAAAAATTTTCTGGACTCTGTCGCTGTATGGGTAGCGCCCCTACCCAATGGATAGCGCCCGGCAAGTGGGTAGCGCCCGTGTTAATTAACACTGGCTGTTGGTGTTATGTGGGTAGCGCCCCTTATATGGGTAGCGCGCCTCCTGTATCGGTAGCGCGCACCTTTCTATGAGTAGCTACATAGTGCATTTTGAAGGAGGATTTTGGAGGCCTTCCAGGTGTCCAAATTGAGCATGTGATAGCTCGTTGGAAATATCTTGGAGTCTAATTTCCAACCCAAGTGGAATTTTTCAATTTGGACTTCATTTTCCCTATCAGAAATGAAATCTCCCAACACTAGTCAAAATGAGCAGAATGAGGCTGCCTCAAGGCAGAGCGCTGTTGCAGTCCAGTTTTGAAGGTCTTCCTCAACTCCAAATTGAGCTCATTATAGCTCATTGGAAATATCTTTGTGTCTAGTTATCCTTTGACTCATCAAGCAAGTCATTTAGCCAACCATGCTAGGAGAAATCTTGATTTTCCCAAGGTCACTTCAGAGGTGCATTCAATTCTCCTGAGGCAACGGTATTGTTGACATTTCTATAAAACCATGATACCTGTGTAAAAAGTGAAAGAGGTTTTTCTTCCTTGGAATGGTTTGTACAAAAACCTCTCTCATTTTTCCAAAATTCATCTTTTATTGCTCTGAAACATCTTTTGAGTGAAACTTATCCCGATGTGTGAAACAAGGGATTTTGTCGAAATGAAGCGAAACGAAGGGGATAAGGGGCATCTAAATTCTTGGGGAAATTTTGGGAAGTAGGGAGGGATGTTAGGAAGTAGGGGAAAGTTGAATCTTAGAGATTGAGTGAGGGGAAGGGGTCCAAAATGGAAAAACACAGGCCTAGCCTAGAAAATTGCCAAGTTGTGGCAAGAAACTAGGGTTTGTGCAAAAATGAGGAATTTGGGGGATCTCAGTGATGGGAAGTGTTTAATAAGGTACATTTAGGATAGGGTAAGGTGTGTGAACATCAAGATACAAGTTTTTTCGATGATTTGACCATCCAAGAGAAATTACCTCCAAAACCCTAGGAGAGGGAAATGGACCTTACCAAGGCACAATCACATGAACAATCAAGCATGAAAAGTGTAAAATGACCGCTGGAATCTGAGCTGATGATGAAAACCTTCCCTAATGATGGGCACACTCAACTCGAATGGTGACATGGACCGACATTTGGACAACTTGAAAAGAGTGAAAACACACCCGTACCTAATGCCTAGTGACCAAATTTTGCTTGAAGACTCATTGAAATGACAAAATTTGACCTTGACACCTTAAAATCACTTTGTAAGAGCATGTTTGATCACTAGAGGAAGGCTACAAAGGCTGACACTAACAGGTCATATGCTTGATTGTTTAACTCCTATATATTTTCTATCGTCGATGTAGCAGTAGTTGAAGCCTCAAGAAAACCAATTTGTTTGAATGGTTCATAAGAAGCACTATCTAACTGAAAAAGGTAGAAATATCATTATTCTCTTGATAAATTCCATACCCTGTATACTTTCCATGACAAAAAATCTGTCTAGTCTTGTAGGGAATTTTTAATATTTCGGTGGCCAAACATTCACCCATTTTCTCTTCAAGAGAATTTTTCAACTAAATATATATTTGGCTTTCCTTGTCCTTTTTGGCTTCAAGAAATATTTCGAGCTTAAACTTCTCCACTCAAAGGGATACGTTAATCCCCTCCAGTTCTTGGATTTTATTTTGGAGCTCTTGGTTTTTGCCTTCAGATATCTTCATCTGATTTCACAACTCATTTATTTATATATTGTTGTTATACAATTCCTCTACCATTTTATTCATGGTTAATAAATATTTATTTATTTTTGAGTCTTGATAAATATTTTCCAAGAAATAATCAAAATGCGACATTTTGAATCACAGGAAATTACCTTATTTTTTCTTGAATTGAAGCTAACAAATGTACCCACTAAGCCAAACAATCAATCGCTCTGATACCAAGTGATATAAAAAATGAAGAGCATAAAACTTAAAAAAAAATCCTTTACATAATTGTAAGGGCTTGTGAGATATAAGTTACAATTTGTCACATAAAAGTGAAATTTTCACATAAACTTGTAACTTAAGATGTATAGAAAATAAATTATTCAACACATGAACAATTAGAAACATGAAGCATTAAGATAGATATGATAACAAAGTTCACTCATTCAACTCTTGCACTAGTCTACAGATCTGAATTCGCCTCCAAAGGTCGAATCTCTTTATTGTCTTCTTCGAAAGAGGCTAAATGCATACAATGCTTTACAAAAAGGACTGACTCCCAAAACTACCTTCTACTACCAAAGAGATTTCAAGGCCAACACACTGCATACGTTTCTTCAATACCTCATAAATAACTCCTTTCTTGAGCACTCAAGGATATCTAGACAATACTTCCTCTCCAAAACTGACTCTGTAAAACTCTCTCAAACAAGCTCCTTGTTAAAGAATACATAAGAGGGATTTATAGATTTCAAAGATCCCTAAAAAAAGAAGAGGATACATCCTTAGATCCACATTACAAGGAGAGAATCACTCTTTACATCCATTAAAAGAGGATATATGATATTTTTGAGGATGAAATCTCTCAACTGCACCTGTTAGCCACCTATAAATTCTGTCATATCAAGTGGTGGCTAAATGATTTTGGATAGCCTTCAAGAAACAATTTCACTGCTAAAATTGTTGATGCTTAAAGTCTTTTGATGATATCCTATCCTTTGGATAATCGTCACTGCTTTTCCCCTTTCCAACTTAGAAATTTTGTTGTCATTACATGAAGAAAAACTGCTACAAACACCTTTTTCCCCTCCCTTCCACCTCCAAAACTAACCTCATTTTTATCCCTCCATTTCCCATGAAAATCCCTCATTTTCATGTTTCTCCCCTTTTCCCCTTCATCAGAATACCTTCGATAAGGTTTTAGACCCTTTCTTGCCTTATCGAAACCCTCAAAACCTTTGAAAAATATTGAAAATCTATAAAAATCATATTTTTTATATTATAGCCCCAAGCCCTTTGGGCTAAGTCTTTAAACCCTTCCCCTCCATGCGTCTTGGTGCTAGAACCAAGCGCTAACCTTCCAAGTGCTGATCGCGATTAGCCCTTCCTCCATAATCCCTGGTCATATGATTTTCCATATAACCCATGGCCCTGCAGACGTGCACCTAACCATATTATATATATATCCCGCCCCCGAAAATATTAAAACTTTGTATTACATTGAAACTTTGGGTTTTTCGTATATCCTAAAGTTCACCGCCAGTGCTAAATTCTAAGTCACTCTCCACCGTCAATCTGATCTGCAGAGCGACGACGTGTAGTCCATATCCCCGGTGGTCCCTGCCAGCCACTCGCCAATTTCAAAAACAAACGGATTTCATCGCACTGCTTTTTGAGCGTGGACGGTTTTTTCTATTTTGCATCGATTCCATACACCGGCCGCCACGTGTCTTGGGCCCATTTTTAAATACCGCCCTCATTGCATGGTAAAGATCGGACGTGGACCCGGCACGATATTGGCGTCCACCATCCGATCTGGGGCCGCCCATCAGACGGTAGTCGCTCTTCGAAGATGACTGTGCGATAACTAGGGGTATGACGCAGTGAAAAAGTGAAAAATGCATCTCTGCCGTCGATCTGATCTGCAGATCAACGACCCAAAATTCATTGTCCTATTTCCTCGTCTAGTCAGCATTTCTGAACCCGGGGGTTTCATTTATCTGGATTTTATTAAAGGTTTGATTTCCGGGCATGTTTCTAAGGTTTATTGGTGCCTTTTCTCCGCCATTGATCGCATGGTCCGATCTCATTCGACGACCCACGATTGTCCTGAACCCCGAACATGATTTTGTAACCATTTTTTTCCAAAACAAAGGTTTTTAACCATTTCTCTATTTGACTTTGACTTTTGCCTCTGACCCCGACCGTCGATCTCTGTGCAATCGACGGCTCCGATTTAATTCCTCCTCCATTCCTCTTTGACCCCTTCTAATCAATCCATGCTCTCTCCACGCGCCTTCTGAAGCAGTAAACTTATACATGTAGGATTTTATAACATTATTTGTATTTTGCAGGGTTCCAATGGTATTTCCGTTGTGTCTAAAGAAAATTTAAAGGCAGAGGGTGACGATCCTCTCGCCTTCGATTCATCAAAGAAAATCATTCGCAGGGTTTAAAGTTTACGTTTCATCGGTATTTTCATGAGGCATTGATGCCATATCACCCCTGCGTAGCACTGAACACTGACAAAACACAACAAGTCAATCACAAATCAAAGGATATCAGTGCCGAACACAAAACACACCAACATGGATGTTTGAAGACAATTTTATGAGGATTACGGCCAAAAAATGATTATTAAAAGCCTAATCCTCCCAACTAAACACAGTTTGAAGAAAATCATGAGTGTTTTCTCAGGCAGAGAGCCTACGCTGCCACATCAGGGGCTAATTGAATCCCCTAGCCACCACAAAGCCACCTACAACCTCAAATCAATCAAAAGAAGACCAAAGTTATTACCAAACCAGGAGATATTTTGCATCAATACAGCTGAACAGTTAATTAAACCAAAGAAACTTATTGTAAACTATCAGCAGAAGTTATTGCAAGGATAACGAGGAGCCTTGAAGTCAAAAAATTCTTTCCAGCAAGCCTAATAGTTAATGTAAACCAATTAATACAGGGGAAATACCAAAAATCTTCTCTATTAAACCCCTCAAAGGTCGAGAGACAGTGCACTATATTAATTGAACTTAGAAGATATTTTATCCCATTCCACCTCCTCATTTTTTCTATAAATACTAATGGAGAAGATGAGAAAGTGTTGGTTGGTTGATCACTAGTTGTAATATTGAATCTCTTTGAAATAATACATAGTCTGTTGAAGTTGAAGAAAAAATTGAAGTCTTGGAAGCCTTGATGATGTTGTTGCATGCTTGTTCCTGAGATCGCTATCACTGGATCCATGAGCTTGGCTATTGGTGAAGTATTCTGAACTATTTAATGTTTTCTCCTGTTTCCATTCTGTTCCATAATTTCTTACTACAGTAGGTTGAAATTTTTAGGCAAAGAAATGACTCCTGGAAGCACCTTAGACCTGATCATCCTTCACTGTTTCATGTTTTCTTCTGCTGAGGTATTTTAGAGTCTTTAATCTCTCTCTTTAGTCCTCATGCTTGTTTATTTCCTTAATAGTTCGAGCAATTGGTTTCATCATGACTTATGGTTTTCCCTGCTTGTCTATTGCCACTTAAAGGCTGTTATTGAAGTCTCCCTTTGAAGTATTTATGTTTACAATGAGCCAAGGAGGTCTGTTCTAATATTTCCCTTTGTCCTTGCTTAAACAATTGTCTTAAAGGTCTTTTATAGCTGTGATCATAGATGTGTTAGGTGTTCCCTCTTCTATGACTGGAATTATCAGTGAATCTTTCATGTTTTCTAAGTCATTTGAAATAAAATATTTGAGGAAATAGGGTGTTCCCTGAATCTTAGATTTTATTTTAAAAGTTGTTTTGAAATCATTATTTGCTTAAAGGTGTAATTGTAGAATTTATGGTTAGCCCTGTCTACCAAATAGCTCTTTATTGTTCAAGTTGTGCTCTCAAATTCCCTTTGTTTGAGAATTAAAATTCTCTTTCCAAATCATTGATGTCCATATCATTCCAAAAACCAAAGGATCCTGTGGCCAAGTTAGATTTGCCCTCTGATATCCCATATCCATTGATGAGTATGTTATGACCTCTTTTTGACTCCATTTCCCAATGAACCAGATGTTTCTCCATCCTATGTATCTTTCCTAGAACTTTCATGTTCTGCTGTATCAATTCAACCAAACAAATAAACAAATACCTGCACTTAATAACTAGTCTAAAACCAATACTCAAAGCACACAAGATAAACCTTTGCAAACAAGCATTTGAGAGATCCCTCTCTAAGAACAGGAGGACTAGATCCTGGAACTCTAAACATTGGTTCTGATGTTGCCTTGTCTTTTGATTTGCCAAACTATCAAAACATGGGACACCAACACCACCAAACTTTGATCTTAAGCAAGAATCAAGGGATGAGAGGAAATCCCATGTGACTCTAAATTACAACTTGGATTTATAAATTTATTTTGGGGAATACTATCTCATAAATCAATTTCTATTTTACAATTTAAAAATGAATAATACATGAGCACATCCACTTGAAGCTCAAATAATTACATTCAAAATTAAAATACTCATAACCTAGGCTTCAATGAACTTTGCCTTTAGCATGGAAAAATTTGGAAAACTGTGTCAATATCCTCCTAGATCATATCTTCCATGCTTTAGCCAAATTTTATGGGTCTATAAAATCAATATCCATGTATAAAATTTATTTTTGGCCCTATCTAACCCTTCCATCATGGGGGATAAAATCACCAATGGCAAGGTTGGGGAAATAGAGGAGGAGAGGTGACATGGGGTAGGAAAAATGTGGAGTGGGGGCGGGATATATGATTGTTTTAGGAGGTTTCTTATATGGGTGGGGGATCACAGGTTCAAGAGATGAAGGTATATCATAGAAATTTGACCCAACATATTTGTTAGGATGAATTCTAATCGCAAGCATACGAAAAAATCTCACTTTAGCTGTGCATAACAAACAACCCTAACATCAAAGATGACTGCCAATTTCTTTAGATCTGTAGTTAGTTGACCAAGATAAATGCTACAAAATCTAGATCTATGCAGTAAAAGACATTAAGCAGTAAATAAAAACAAGATTTTCTCCATGCATCCAATAGACAAGACAAGAATTTTTTAAAGAATTTTAGTATTTATGACACCTGGGAAGGGAACATAGAAAGATGTTACCAGTCCTCCTCAATGGGATGGGTTCTTTTATGTCCTCAGCACTTCAGATCTAAGATCTCTCTCTCTTGATGGTGTAAAAAACCTAGACAAAAAATGGAACTCAAAGGGAGCTCACAAGAAAAATGGTAGCAAAATATGACAATGATGAAGGATCAAAGTTAGACCAAAAGTATAGATCTAGAGTGATCTTTAGGCAACAAAAGGTAGTGAGTGAATGGAAAAAAACCCTTCTATTTATAACAAAATATTGAGTTAGTCTAGATATTGGTGCATAATTAAAATATTGTTAACCAAATCTAGATCCAAATTTTATGGAATATTTTATTATATTTGTTGGAGAGAAAAAAGAATTTGAATTTGGTCAAATCCCTTTATTTGTAAATAATAAATATATAAGTGATTTATTTATTATTTTAAGGATGTATTTGAGTAATAATTAAATAAATAGTGATTTATTCAATTATTTATAAATGATTTAGTCATATTTAACAAGGAATATTATTTAAATAATTATTCCTAGAAAATAATAAGATAAATAATGATTTATCTCATTAATTTTCCTGTTTTGGGTTAAATATGACCAAGAATATTAATTAAGCTACCGTTTAACTAATTATTCCTTGAAGAAAATAAAAAAAATAGGGATTTATTCAATATTTCCTCATGGGGTTTCCTTTTTAGACCATAAACAACTTAATAAATGATGTATTACTAAGTTATTTTTCATAGTGAAAGCAATTTTACTAAGGGTAAAATTGGACTTATATGGTGTACTTTGGTCCATCTAATAGTAACAGGTTAGATGACCAAAAAATGGTGTAACAGATTTCCCACCAGCGTGTGAGTGTTGGAGCTAATTGTTGAGGTATAAAAGGTGTCTTTTTAACTCCTATTTATCTCACATTAATTATCAATCTAGGTACGATTTTTTATTTCAAGAGTGTGCTCAGTTTGAGGCTGCAATTCAATCCAAGAGTAATTCTTTCCAATATGCAGTACAGTGTTATAAATACAAGAGTAAACAGATGCTTGGAAATGAAATCTAACTATAATGACATGAAATTAAATGCTTTGAAATCCAATCATTATCTCAACAATCATCAGTCAAGGATGCAGTAGTAATAACTCTTTTCCTTTGGCAATTGATGTAAATGAAATCAAATAAGAACAAGAAAATCAATCTGAGAACGTAGGTAGCAATAACCAATGTCCTTTACAGTTGATGATCTTACACTCCACACTAGAGCAATTAAATGGAAACTGAACTAAATCACTAATGCTGTTAATGAAAGTAAACTAGGCAAGCTCTCAAAATAAAAACCAAACTCTTTGCAGGTATGAAATAAACTATAAACTAATTAACTTATATGAACAACAGATCTATTTTAATGGAATTGAAAAGAAATAGAAATGAATAGCAAAATCTATCTAATGGATTTGAAAAACAAATTCTATTGAACAAAAAACTCTATCTAATGGATTTGAACAACAAATTCTATTGAACAACAATCCGAAATGAACAACAATTAGAATGGAACAACAAATAGAATGGAACAACAACTGGAATGGAACAACAGATGATGAATAGCGAAGCTCTGTTAAATCATAACAAGATAAGTTATACAGGGATCAAGATTCTTGTTAAATTGGAAAGGAACGATAATGCAATTCAACAATGTAACACACCAAGATTATAAAGCAATGAAATAGTAAAATATTAAACTTGAAACTGTAATGAAAATAAATGCGAACCGTCACACAACTATAATCAAAAGATAATAATACAAAAGAGCAAGTGGATCCACCAGGGCCGGGCCCTTAGTAGCTAGGGAAACACTGCTGAGCTATTCCAAAGTCAAGTGATGGAACGACAACTAAATCATGCATAACAGCATTTAGAAACAATCGCTCTTTGCTTGAATCACGAGAGTCAATGAAATTATAGAATTAAAAAATAAGTTTCAATGATAATCATTCTATTCGATTTCTACAGGCGCTGCCTTTTATAACAACTTGGTGGGCAATACAAGAAACAAAGATAAACTTTGAACATCGATCCCTCATGATCAAAAGATCCTGAGGGATTCACTCTATCTTCCTCTTTTAGCTAATGCTTCGTCTTCTTGTGCTGTAGTCGTGCTGTTTCTTGCCTTTCTTTAACTATGCATTCTGCTTTCATCCTTCTTGTCTGGATACGACCCTTTGCTGGAGGAACAAAAGTTACTCCAACTTTATCTTTTCCTTTCGAATGGTGGTTTCCCACTTCATTTGTTTCCTGTTTAGAATAAAAGACAATCTTTAGCCAATTTCACAATAAACATTAATCTTTGCAATTATATCATAATCCTTCAATATATCATCTTTCTAGAATAAAAAGAGTTATGTTTAAAGGAAAAAGATAAAGAAATACATGGTGAATTCATACCTTTTCCAATGCTCAACACACCCCCTGCTTACCCTTTTTCATGTCCTCATGAAAACCATAGTTTACATGTAAATCATTTAGAGAATAGGCTGGAGAGGGTTTTTCATTAAGAGGTCTAGAACCATGACTTGTAGCTAAAGCTTCGAAGATATGCCCTGTCTGTCCCTCAGGTAATTCATATTTGGCCTTATAGTCTACTGCAGGATACCAAATAATAGGGTTCCGATATCTACAACCTAGCCAATACAGGCCTTCCCTCAAGATGAGGTTACTATAGATAACCAGGCGGTTGGTAGCTAACTCCAAATTTTTGTAATTGAATGGCTCTCTGTCTTGAATATTCCAATTGGAAATATTCCATCGGAGTTTAGCTGCTACTATGGCCTAGTCTCTGATGGATAGAAAATATTCTACCCCATCCAGGATAATTGGTTTGTATATGGGTCCCAATGTTTGGATCACACCCTCCTTTGTCATTAAGCTTTTCTGCCTAGCCCACAATTGTAATGGGTGTCTCAGTTCACCCCTAACCCAAAGGTCTAACCCATTTTCTTGGCTCTGAAAAGTGTTATAGGCCTTGATCCATTTTAACTGGTTAACAACAAATGAAATGAATGCTTGAAATTGGATATCGCCCACAAAAGGGCTGGGCTTTGTCTCCATTTCCTCAGCTAGTATAAAATTGTGCAAATAAAATTCACAAAGTAGACGTTGGACTTTTACTCCATAGAGTTTGTAGCAACTTATAAAATCACCTACAGTTTCTAATTATATAGGTTTTCTTGCCTCAATAGCCTTAATTTTTAGCTGCAGATATCTTTCTAATAAAAAAAAAACATAATTTTTGGTAGGGCACCTACATGCTAGGACATCTGTGTATAAAGAACAGAGAGCACCCATCTGATTCGTGACCATTTTTAATCTATTCCTTACCTTTTCAACTTTCTCTTCTTCCTTTCAACATCTATCGAAAGCTTCTGCCTCTAATGCATTGATGTCCTTTAATTGCTGCTGTAACTGTTGGTATTTCTTTTTGGGAACAGTCTCTTCTTTGAGATTTTATCTAGCCCTTTGAGCTTGTGCGAGATCCTCTTGGAGTTTTGCTATACCAGGGTCTTTTATCAAAACCTTTTTTGGGTTGAATATCTACCTAGGTTTTCTTATTACAATGTCGAGTGCCTACAGTCTGTGTCTCTTTTTTGGCCATACTGCTAGAGGACAGTGCCTCGGTCTGAACATATTTTTCACAGACATGTACATTTTCAGTTTGGGCAACTGCGTCCATAGCAACTTTCAGCTGTTCCTCGTTATCCTGAATGAATATGGGCTCGGTTTGAGTCTCCATGGCCCTTGTATTATGGGGTTCCGTTTGGATGGCTGCATTCTTCATTTTCAGGGTTATTTTAGAGACTTTCCCTTTTTTTAGCACCCTATTCCTCTGCCTGAGTTGTTTTACTAGTTTTTGGAGCTTTTATCGTTCCCTCCACAGCTTCTCAAGTTCATTTGTCTTCTTCTTCTTCTTGGAATGAACAACTATTCCTTTTTCTGTACTTGGTTGCTTGGCTAGGTTTTGCTCTCCAGTGGCCGTGCCTTCACCCAGGCTTGCTTCTATGTTTTTTGTTTGGGACACTTCCTTAGTGTTCCCATGATCCTGGCTACATTCCTCGAGGGAAGTAACCCTAGTTGGTTCCACTGTTCCCTGAGGGTTTTCTTTATCAGGAATTTTCTAAGCCGTATCTTTGTTGGTAACAACTTGTTCCTGCAATTTGTCTATCTCAATGTTGAGGTTAAGCGGACTGTGAGGTTGTATATATTCACTCATATTGGCCAAAATTTGGGCCAATTGGTCCTCCTGCAATGGAATCTGTGGTGGACTTGTAATGGAGGTTTTAGGAGGTTTTGCTTCCTCTCCTTCATGTTCATTGGTGTGATTACTTTCTTCCTCTTCACCGGTGTGGTGAATTCTTTCTTCTTCACTGGTATGGTGACTTCCTTCTTCTCCACTAGCATGGTGACTTTCTTCTTCTTCCTAATTTCCTTATTCTTCACCAGTGTGGTGACTTACTTCTTTGAGTTGTGGGGGTTGTTCATCTTCAGAACTGGGAAATTCTAAGGGTTGGCTGCTGCTACGCTGAAGAATTCCTATCATTCCCCTACTTCTCCTTAACCTGGAGGAATGTCTGCACTTTAAAGGTTCTGTTGCTGTGCTAGTAACTCTTTTAAGTTTTGGGGTAGGTAGGGCTGTTCCTCCGTCAATTGAGAATATGAATTCTTCCCAACTAGTCTGCTGCTAGGCAAGGCTGTAACTCACTATTAATCGAATTAAAAAATGGTGGCTTACCACTGTTGCTATATGACAGGATTTTCTTATGCTCTGGGTTGCATCATGCAATAAGAAATTTAAATATGCAGGAAAATTTACATCACATTTCTGTTTTAATACTGCTAATAACTTAAGGTGGCGTGGTCTTACCACATCCTTTCTTCCATCACATGTAATGTAGCTTTGTACTACTTTATCCAGTTCCGTCCATGGTTCTCCCAAATTTTCCAGCTGGACTCCTTTTCCTTTGACAACCAAGGTCTGCCCTTCATCCTGAAAGATGTTCATGGCTTCTTGAAGTTTCACTTTTTTATGGGTCCATATGGGTCCTTCTACTGGTATATCAGATACCTCGACGATTATTGCATCTGTTACTACTATTTTCATTCCTCTTACCATTGAATAGCCTTCCTGCAAGTTCTGCAAAAATTCAATGGCCACCATTTCATGAGGTTGATGCAGTCGTGTGAGGTAGGTAATCCATCCTACTCTCTCCAGAATTTCCCGTGCAGTGTTGGAAATTGCTAGCACCTGTGGCTCACTATGTACTGATCATCCTCCCATCTTGTCTGCACACTGTTAATTCTTCACAAATACACAGAAGTGGTAATGGACCAGCACCTTGTGTATATTGGCACAATACTGTTAAAATCTTGCTATTTCTGAGAATTTGATGAACATAGGGATTCGACCCACATGTAGACATATTTAAAAGGCATCCACGCCCCCCCTGAAAGATGATAGGTCGCCCTCGACCGGAAAAATAGAAGAACAATGTACTGCACAACAATTGTACAGCATGGAAAGGCATACATACTTATGATATGATCAAAAAATTATCGCATTACTGAAATCAATGCATATTTTGAAATCGCGAGTAGATATGGAAATGTTTATGTAATGATTCAAAAATAAGGGAAAAGGATAGCTGATGTGAAAAAATTACTTATGCAGTCATTATCCACATAAACCATTATGATCGATTTATAAATAAATTTCATGCATAAGAGGTTCCAAACAAAGGGTTTAGGAGCATAATCTCATTTGATATTAGATAAAGATATAAGAAAAGGGTTTATCATTACTATTGATTTGTGAAAAATATGACTCCAATACCATCAACAGAGCTCTGTTGCCCACAGGTGTCTATAATCTTGAAAAATTTTCTTTCTCACCCTTGGAACCATTATCCTTTATTTATGCCTAGGGAAGTGCTGTGTGATGTCATGATGGAGGCCACTGTGCTAGCTTGGGAACTAGATGAATCACAATGCCATTCACCAGGAAGGAGTGAAAGGTGGGCAGGTCGGCTCGTGATGAGACCTCCTATTCCAAGGACTTTTTATTTTTCTAAGTTGTCCATTGGATCATATCCCTAGTGTGGTGGCCATAATGGGAATGCCACTTCACTGTTCCCTTATGATCATGGTATGCTGGCTCTTGATGAGACCCCTTATTCTCCATCTGCCATATCACAGAATTGTTAGTAATCATATAGAGATTTTTTTCCTTCTTTTTTTCATGTCTCACTTCCCTACTTATGTATAGAGGATGGCTCAACACTCCTTAAGAGTAGGGATGGTGGAAGAAGTCTGAAAATCTCAATAGAGAAAGTATGCCCTTATTCTTATTCAATAAATAAAAGTCAAAGAGAGTTACAAATATTTAGGGAATAACCAACATGATAAAGATAAATGATCATATTAATTTGAGTGAAAATAAAGACAGAAAAGTGATATATATGGTTGTGTCCTTTCCTTTTCTTATTACTACAAAACAATTTCTTAAAAATTACAATTTATCTTGATTTTCCGATTCCAGTAACCTCTAATTTTTTGTTCTTGCATAAATTGTATGTTTGACTTTAAAAGAGTCATGAATATTTCACAAAAATCCTCAAAATGTTGTTCTAAAACAAGAAAAATGCACTCAAAAAGTGTTTTTCCTTAGATGGAACAACTGCTGTTCCTTAAGAGGAACAGCAAAAACAATCTGTGAAAATGCTGTTCCTTTTGAAAGGAACAGTAGAAATAATCGGAAAAAAATATATGCTGTTCCTTTTGAAAGGAACAAAAAAAACAAGTGGGAAAAATGATGTTCCTTTGGAAAGGAACAACAAAAACAGGCGGCAAAAACTGCTATTCCTTTGGAAAGGAACAACAAAAACACACGGAAATTTTTTTTGTTCCTTCAGAAAGGAACAACAAAAAAAAGCAGCAAAAAGTGTCGTTCCTTAGGAAAGGAACAACAAAAACAAACGGCAAAAGTGATGTTCCTTTTGAAAGGAACAACAAAACTGCTATTCCTTTTGAAAGGAACAACAAAAATAATCAATGGAAATGCTATTCCTTTTGAAAGGAACAACAAAAAGAAACACACAAATGCGCTGTTTCTTATGAGGAACGACTGCTGTTCCTTAAGAGGAACAACAGTTGTTCCTTAAAAGGAACAACTTGAGAAATAAAATCTATACAAAAAACAATCAAAGTAAAAAGAAAATATTATGTACAAGTTTTAAAATAAAGGAATTATTCAATGGATGGGTGCTGAGGAGGAGTTATCTCCCTCAGCAAGAATCTGCATGGTAGAATCTTCCCAAAATTGTTGGTAAAACGATTCCCGATTAAGCGGTTTATGGTAAAGTCGTACTCGATGATCGTTTGCTTTGAAAGAATGTCTAGATCCATAAATGGTAGTCAATGTGATGGTTCCATTGTCATTCACTTTCTGTATCTCATAGGGTCCAAGCCATCGTGTCTGGAGTTTTCTTGGGAAATCCTAAAACCTAGAGTCATATAGGAGTGCCCAATCTCCTTCGTGGAAGATCTTCTCTTTAATGAGGGCGTCGTGCCATTTTTCTCTTTGTTGTTGAATTAATGCAGTGTGCTGGAGAGCAGAGAGCCTAATTTTATCTAACTCGTTGATTTGTCGTAATATTCTGACCTGGGCTTCATTTAAGTCCAAACCCACCTCTTGGGCTGTTCTTAATGTTTGAATTTCAAATTCTATTAGAAAGATGGATTCTTTTCCAAATACTAATTGATATGGTGAATACCCAGTGGTATTTCTCCATGTTGTTCGGTATGCCCACAAGGCTTCTGGCAATCTTCAAGCCCAGTCATGTCGGTGTGATGCAACTATTTTTGTCATTCGTGCTCTCTACCTAGCCATTTTCCTGTGGGTGGTATGGGGTCGTGATTTTGTGCTGAATGTGGTAGTTTTTTAATGTTGCAGTGATTTTATTACCTACAAATTACGGTCCTCCATCTGTAATTACGTCCCTAGGGATGCCATATCGCACAAATATTTGGAAAAGGAATTGTATTACAGAGTCCTCTGTAGCTCTTGGAAGTGCTTCTGATTCAACCCATTTAGTAACATACTCTGTTGCAACTAGTATATATGTTTTCTGATTTGATGGTGGGTTAATAGGACCAAAAAAATCAAGCGCCCAACACTCAAATGGCTCGATTACTAACTGTGGGTTCAAAGGCATTTCATCGGATTGTCGAGGGCGTCCTGCCCTTTGGCAACTATCATAGGCTTGTACAAAATTTTGAGCATATTTAAAATTTGTAGGCCAGTAATAGCCTGTTTGTAAAACCTTGTGACTAGTCCTGCGATCTGCAAAATGTCCGCCACATGGCCCATTGTGGCATTCTTTTAGGATGTCAAATATTTCATCTTCTCGGACGCATCTTATGATGTGCATATCTGCTCTAGTATGAAATAGGTAACCCCCAATCCAAGAGAATCAGGTGCTGTATTGGGCTATCTATTTTCATTCATTGGGCGTTAGATGCTTAGGTAATTTACCTACTGCTAGATAATTTGCAACATTAGCATACCATGGGGTTCTGGCAGTAACATCAAACAAATGTTCATCTAGGAACTGATCTTTGATTGCTGCTGCGTCTATTGGTTTTGGCATTCGTGAGAGAAAATCAGCTACAGGATTCTCGTTTCCTGGTCGATCCTTTATTGTGATGTCAAATTACTACAATAGAATCAACCATCTTGTTACTCTACCATTTGTAATAGGTTTATTTTCTAAAAATTTTATGGCAGAGTGATCTGTATATAAAACTACAGGATACCCAATTATATAATGTTTAAATTTGTTTACAGCATGTATTATAGCTGAAAATTCTTTCTCAATCACAGTATAGTTTAATTTAGCAGGAGATAGATTCTTGCTAATATAATAAATTGCATATGGTTTTTTATCTTCTTCCTGCCTCAAGGACTGCTCCAATAGCTATGTCTGAGGCATCAGATGAAATTTGGAATGAAAAATCCCAATTTGGGCCCCTTAGCACTAGGGTTGTTGATAAAATCTTTTTCAGATCCTCAAAAGCATGGTCACATTTGTCTGTCCAATTAAAATCGACATTCCCTGTTACTGCGTATAGAGGTGCAGCTATTTGAGAATAATGCTATATAAATCTTCTATAATAACTAGAAAATCCGAGAAAGCTATGTACCTCTGTTTGTGTGGTGGGAGTAGGTATTAACAAAAGTATCTGAATTTTAGTGGGATCTACTTGTATTCCAGCTGCTGAGATATAATGACCCAAGATGAGTCCCTCGGTCATCATCATGTGGCACTTCTCATGGCTTAAGCAGAGTTTGTTTTTAATACACCTTTGCAACACCTTTTCCAATATTTCTAATGTTGGCTCAAAATCATCTTCGTAAGGTGTAAAATCATCCATATATACTTCGAGCCCTTCATTTATTATATCTGAAAAGATGTTGAGAATGGCCCTCTAAAATGTAGCAGGGGTGTTGCATAGACCAAAGGGTAAAACCCTGTAAGCAAATGTCCCCCAAGGACATGTAAAAGTAGTCTTATCTTGGTCTTCAGGGGCGATCTGAATCTGATTGTATCCACTGAAGCCATCTAAGAAAGAGAGGAATTTCTTCCCTGCTAATGTATCTAATACCTGGTCAATAAAAGGAAGGGGAAAGTGGTATTTCTGGGTTGCTTTGTTTAGTTCTTTGTAGTCTACACATATCCTCCAATTCCCATTCTTTTTTGGCACCACTACTAGTGGAGAGACCCACTTGCTATCAGATATTGGATAAACAAGGTTAACATCCAAAAGTTTTTGTAATTCAGCTTTCACAATATCCTTAAGGTGAGGGTTTAATCTTCATTGGGGTTGGTGAATGGGTCTAGCATACTTTTCTGTATAAATGTGGTGTGGACATAACTGGGGATCAATTCCTTTCATGTCTGGGTAACCCATGCAAAGGCTCCCTTATATTTTTCAGTAGCTGGACCAACTCCTCTTCTTGTTGAACACTCATATTTTTGTTAATGTTCAAAGTTTTTCCTGGTTCAATCTCTGTATTTTTTCTATTGTAAACAGAAGTGGTAGGTATTGATTGTTCTTGGATGTATTTCAGGGGATCTTCTTCATTATCAAATTCTGCCTTGATCATGTGACATTGAAAATGGGATCTGATTTTTGGTTGGTTGATAAAACTGTTAATGATGTCATACACTGTTTGATCTTTAAAGTCGAGGGCATCTTCTATGGTTAGTGGTGATCTAATGTTTTCTATGAGATATGATACATGCCGTCTCTTTGTTTTTATTATTTTTAGGCTTGGCTGGGCTGGAGGGTATAAAGCAAAGTTCTTGACATAACTCCCTCTAGTTATAGTCATGCTGCCTTGCCGGCAGCCAATATAGGCATCAATAGTTGCCAGCCAAGGTCTACCTAAGATCAAAGGGTGTCCATCTAGCTGGTTTTTGGGGTTGATAATCAGGAAGTCAGTAGGATATTCCCAGGAGTTTATAGATACGATTACATCATGTAGTGTGCCTTCTGGCTTGACTACTGATCGGTCAGCCAGTTACAATAAGGTTTTTGTTGGATCTAATGATGTAATGCCAAGTATTTGACAAGTGGTGGTTGCTAGGATATTAATTGCAGCTCCCAAATCAACTAAGGCATTTGGAAATGATTGTCCATTGATTTGCACCGTAACTATAGGATTTCCTGGGTCCTCATACTTTACAGGTGCTTCCATTCCTGATAGTAAGTCAGATAGAGTGCCGACTACTTGGAAAGTTGGGTTAGTTGTTGTTCTCCTCTTTGGCTTCTTTATACATAGTGATTTGATGGTTTTTTCATAAATGGGAATATCTTGGATAGCTTGGAGGAGTGGGATTTTTATACACAAATTTTTCAGTTCTCCTAGAAGATCAAAATCAGGATGTTCTATTGGAAGAGGTATGATTAATCATTCTGGGAATGGTGGAGAAGAGGTGGTTGCTTGTTCATGATTTTGTTGTATAACCACATTCTCCTTTTGGAGTGTTTGTTCTAAAGGTAACAGATTTTCTACTTGAACATTTTTTTCTCCCTCTGATTCTATTATGTTCCCAGACCTTAGTTGAAGGTCGTTGCACTCCCTTAACTCGGTTTCTAGTTCTGGTGCTTCGATTATTTGAACAGATTGAACCGATCTATTATTAGGGTTTGGGTTGGGTTGGGCTAGGAGTTGCGGTCTTAAGTTGGTATGGGGATTTTGTTGCAATGTATATGGTGCTAGAAGTGTAGGTGGAGGGAGAGGAATCATTCCATCTGGTTGATTCATAGATCTTTTCCAGTTCGACTACCAGGTCTGACTCTGCGAGGTGGAGGGGGACCATTGTGTTGGAATGTATTATTTTTCCAAAATGGTGAAAAGTAAGGAAAATTTGGCCAATTGGTTTGATTTGTTTGATTTGGCCATGGTGGTGTAGGAAATGGCTGCTGTGACCAACTAGGAAAGGGTGGCTGATTTTACCACATTCCATTATATTGCTGAGCATTATACTGAGGATACTCAAAAGAAGAGTATGGATCAATGGGCATACCTATTTTTCGTGGTTGCCATTGACGACGCTGATTGAGTAGATATACCATTTCTGTTTCTTCTTCTGCTTCTTTGTAAAATTCTTTCAATCTCAAGAGTGAGGGGAAACTTTCTGTTGAGTGATATTTCATGCAGATGGCATAGACTTGGACTGTATCCAATGGACACTCTTTATGGCTATGTTTCTTTCTACATCTAGGGCAGAATATTGATAAATTTTGTTCTGCTTCTGCTTGCTTTTGTTTAGCTTGCATGATATCAAGCTGTGTTGTCAGAGATATCAGTTTTTAAATCTTCTAGTAAATTTCCAATTTCTGTGCGGGTTATACCTCCACCGGAGGTCTTGCTATCCCTTGTGGTCATGTCACGTTCTACTAGTTTTAGTCTTGTACTGCCTTTTGAACTTCTGATACATAAATTAATAATGTCAACAAAATTTTCCTGATATATATCACCTTTACCCATGATGTTTAATGTTTCCACCCATTGTTCCTTCATCCCTTTAATTAATGTAGTTTTTAACATATTATCAGGTAAGGGTAAATATGCATAGGGTGATCTCTGGAGGTTGTATTGAAAGCGTTCTACATATTCCTCGAGTTTTTCATTAGGTTTTGCTGTCATCTGAAATATTTCGTCTTTTAATTCCTTGGACCTACAATAATCCTGATATTTCTTTAGAAAAGTAGCTTTAATCTGATCCCAGTCATTTATAACACCTCCACCTAACCCTATAAACCATCATAGAGCTGCTTCTTTTAATGTGTAAGGAAATAATTTTAACTTTTGGTGATCGGTGGTATAGTCATACCCTTTGCATAATACATTGAATTCAAATAGAAATGCATTTAGATCTTCCGATGTTATGCCATGGAATGTAGGAATATGCTGAAGAGGAATGGCCTTCATAGGTGCATTAACTGCAGTGTCCACAATGGTATATTGTAGTGTGGAAATTTGTTGAGGTGGTTGCTGGTTGTGGGCCATTTGATCAAATATGTGCCAATATCCTTCTAGGATTTCTAGGGAATTATTCCTAGGCTGACTAGAAGGAGTTGGAATAAACTTGACAATGCTTCCTTGGTCTGGAATAATGAGTGTTCCTTGCTGACCTACTATCCGAGGAGATTTATGTCCTTTAGCTTTGTTTTGAATGATGTTGACAACACTTCCCTTATTTGGGCTGCTCACTGTTTGGATTACTTCAAGAGGAGATTTTGGTTCTTTTGTTTCCCTTGTTTCTCCTCCTCCTTCGCAGATATTACTAGAGTTCCCTTCTTGCAGAGAAATTATGCAAGAATTCTCAATTTCTTGGGAATCTTGCTCAATTTCTTTTGTTTAGATATGGATCTCAACAAAGGCTACAGATGGTGACTCTGTGGCCTGAAGGGAGCTAGTAGGTTGTCTAGAAGTAACTTTTCTAGGTCCTACTGATGGCTGAGATTCAGCTTTATTAAGGATTTCGTCAATGAAAGTTGTTCGCCCAAGGGTCACCGGTCCCTTAGGTTTTCGGGTTTAGGAGGAATTTTGTTCTGTTTAGATTTTCTAGTCATTCAAAAAAAACACAAGCATTCATTCCTACCTAAAAATTTCACTCAATTCTGCTGTGAAGTGGGCTGATGAACAAGCATGTTCCTCATTCGGTACGCAGGTTCTTACCTTCCGTTTTTAATACCCAGTTCTTCCCTAGCAGATAAAATCAATTGGACATTACTGTTTCCTAAATAGCTACACTCTCCCTGGCAACGGTGCCAAAATTTTGAGGTATAAAAGGTGTCTTTTTAACTCCTATTTATCTCACATTAATTATCAATCCAGGTAAGATTTTTTGTTTCAAGATTGTACTCAATCTGAGGCTGCAATTCAATCTAAGAGTAATGCTTTCCAATATGCAGTACAATGTTATAAATACAAGAGTAAACAGATGCTTGGAAATTAAATATAACTATAATGACATGAAATTAAACGCTCTGAAATCCAATCATTCACTCAGCAATCATCAGTAAAGGATGCAGTAGTAATAACTCTTTTCCTTTGGAATCTGATGTAAATGAAATAAAATAAGAACAAGGCAATCAATCTGAGAACATAGGTAGCATTAACCAATGTCCTTTATAGTTGATGATCTTACACTCCACACTAAATCAATTAAATGGAAACTGAACTAAATCACTAATGCTGCTAATGAAAGTACACTAGGCAATCTCTCAAAAGAAAAAACCAAACTCTTTGCAGGTATGAAATAAATTTTAAACTAATTAACTGAAATGAACAACAAATCTATTTTACTGGAATTGAAAAGGAATAGAAATGAATAGAAAAATCTATCTAATGGAATTGAACAACAAAATCTATCTAATGGATTTGAACAACAAATTCTATTGAACAACAATCCGAAATGAACAACAATCAAAACGGAACAGAAACTGGAATGGAACAGAAACTGGAATGGAACAGCAGATGCTGAATAACGAAGCTCTGTTAAAGCATAACAAGATAATCTATACATGGATCAATATTCTTGTTAAATTGGAAAGGAACAACAACACAATTCAACAATGCAACACACCAAGATTATAAAGCAATAAAATAGTAAACTATTAAACTTGAAACTGTAATGAAAATAAATGCAAACTATCACACAACTATAATTGAAAAATAATAATACAAAAGAGCAAGTGGATCCACCAGGGCCGGGCCCTTAGCCACTAGGGAAACACTGCTGAGCTACTCCAGAGTCAAGTGATGGAACAACAACTAAATCATGTATTAATCATGCATAATAGCATTTACAAACAGTCACTCTCTGCTTGAATCATGAGAATCAATGAAATTATAGAATTACAAAATAAGTTTCAATGATAATCGTTCTATTCGATTTCTACAGGCACTGCCTTTTATAACAACTCGGTAGACAATACAATAAACACAGATAAAATTTGAACAATGATCCCTTAGGATCAAAAGATCCTGAGGGATTTTCTCTATTTTCCTCTTTTAGCTGACACTTTGTCTTCTTCTGCTGTAGTCGTGCTGTTCCTTGCCTTTCTTTAACTATGTGTTCTGATTTCATCCTTCTTGTCTGGATACGACCCTTTGCTGGAGGAACATCAGTTAATCCTGCTTTAGCTTTTCCTTTCGAATGGTGGTTTCCCGATTCATTTGTTTCCTATTTAGAATAAAAGACAATCTTTAGCAAATTTCACAATAAACATTATTTGTAATTATATCATAATCCTTCAATATATCATCTTTCTAGAATAAAAAGTGTTATGTTCAAAGGAAAAATATAAAGAAATACATGGTGAATTCATACCTTTTCCAATTCTCAACACTAATCATATGAATGAAGTACGTTGTAAGAACTCAATCACTAGACACCAAAGGGGAAGTCAGAGAGAGAGAAATATAAGGTAGACCAAAGCGCTAGAGGACAAGACCCTGAGGAGGCGAGACTTACAGGTGTGACAAGTCTCTTTTATGAGTGAGTACCTATGTTACAAGAGGCAAGGGAGGCATACTTATGCCCGTCGAGACAAAGTACAAAGAATAATGTGTCCAATAAATAAGGGAATGAACTATATAGTACATGCTGGCATGAACATGAGCCAGATAAAAAAATGATAATGAATCCCACATACATACTATGCCTAGGATAACAACAGACTTATACAATAATATCTGAGTACATGATATATAAGTACAACCAAAAAGGCACTATAAAATAGGAGAGAGATCTGAAAATTTGAGTGATACATGAAAAATAAAGAGGCGCTACAAGAGATTGAGGCCGACACCATCAAATCTATGGAGTTGCATCCAAGGCTGTAATAGAGAGGTCATCCGGGCATGTGGGGGGATACCTAAAGGACCACCCCCTCATGAGCTCTGAAACATCTCACACATACCCGAGAATCATCGATAAAATATGCTGCATCACTGAACCATCAAGTATACAGATCTTGATCATGCCATAAGGAGCTGGAGCTGAGAAACAATCAAGTCAAAGGGCAAGAAAGAGTCCCTTTTCCTGATCTGAGGTGTCGAACAAGAGTGGAAGCTGGAACTAAGGTACACCACCCTCTAGACCTATCTTCTAGAATGAATGAGCTAATGTCGACAGAAGGAGGTCCGCCATAGGTGAGGCAATAAGGGATCCTCAACTAAGGCACGAGAGATAAGAGTAGAGCGACAGACAGACTGAAACCAGGGATGATGATGGAATGGGGGGTACTGAGTAGCAGGCTAATGACTTCCCTTGTTAGAGCATGAAGGGCATGGATGACCTGGTAGCAACTGATACAATATCAAAGGGGATAGGGGACAGTAAGAATGAAGGCCATAATGTGCGACATGAGAAAGGAACCAAGAAATTAAGGATGGAGAACTGTAGTGGGATACAAAGGGACTCATAATGGACTCCATGGATGTGATGATGACTCAACTCAAATGCTCTAAACAAGGGCAACTCGATGATGCTGCCACATAGAATAGGTCCAGTGGGGACCATAAAAACATGAGTATAAGATGGTTACTCATGATGAAAATTGACACAAGCATGGTCAGGTATGAAGGAAAAGTGGTGCCCCAAGTACAAGTGTTTCAAGTGAAGAAATTGGATTTGGAGGAGTGGTGAAGTGACCCTTCTTCGACAAAATTTGTCTGGGTGAAGTATCAAATCACAAAAAACTAAAGGATAGAATTTTTAGAGCTCAGTGAGATCTTTCCAACAGTATGGACGGTTTGTCAAACCAAGCTATGGTTTGGCCGCAACGGGCGAAAAAAAATCTGGGGTTTCTCTTTTAATAAGGAATTTTCCCTCCAAATTCACTCATTTGCAAGTGTAGCTATGGTGAATGTAGAGAGGAGAGAAGGCCCTAAATATTGCGGCGATCATAGCAGATGAACCGACCATTGGAATTGAGATCGAACAGGTGCAGGTAAGAGGCTTAACCATACTCTTTCAATTAAGGGGATCAAAATTTTAGTTTAGGTACCCAGAGCTCATGAACATGCAAGTCACACTTTTTGGGGTCTTTTCTACAACCTGGGTAGTAGGTACTAGGAAGAAAACTGTGACCTGTCCCAGGAAATAGCCTGAAAAGTGCGACCTGTCAAAGAAAGGGGGTTTTAGTGCTGTTTTTGGCTGAGATATGGGATTTTTGTGGTTGAGGGGCATAGGTTCCCCCAAGCATGTTTTGTTCATGCCAAAATGTATTTAGAAAAATGGGAATCTAAACACATTTTAATGATGTGGTGTGCCATTTGGTTTCGTTATGGTTATGTAGTTCGAGAAAGGGAATGGAGGATTACAGATCTCTTTTGGTACTTCATATATGAAGAAAATGGACTAAGTTTCTAGGGGAATACATGGTGTCACTATCCCCAAGAGTGGATTTTGAGATAATGAACTGGTGCTCTCCTAGAAAACCCACAGGTTGGTCAACAACAATGTCTAGGGGACTGGGTTGCTGATGTAAGATGAAGGAATGATGAGGGGTATCATCCCTAGAGTGATTTGAAGTCATATGGGATTCTAGAGGTTCTTCTAAATGGGGAACAATAAGGGTACTGGATTTTACACGACCAGATACACTGGGAGAGTTGTGGAGAATTGCTTCTCTTGGTCTCTCAAATATGGGTGCCCCCTTACCCAAACATTGGGTGTCAATGTAATGGCCACAAGGTGTATGTGGTTTGAATGCATGGGTTCGATGTAAGGGGGGATATATAAAGTTAGGGCTGGTGACTACTTCCATAATGTCATCATCGTAATAGAAGATGGGGTGACTGGAGGAAGAAAGATCACCTGACGTGGCAAAGCTACCTGAATCATCATCATGAGAAGAGAGGTTCACATGCACATCATCATAAGGGGTGATAGAAAAACAAGTAGACGGAAGGATCCACCAATGTTGATTCCAAGGTGATCATTGAAGGGAGGTCAGGTGAAACAAAAGGGGAAGTCCCAAGGGGGTCTTCCACCGTGGATCTCATAGATGATGACATGTAGTGGACAATGGCTGAAGACACTGTCATTTTAACATCTGGAGGAGGAATGTCTATGGGAGTGGATGTGTCCTATGGTTTTGTTGAAGAAAAACATGCAAATAAGGGAGCGGTGGACTCATTGCGCTTGGCCTCGAATTGGCGAACTGCTTCCAAAGAGGAGCAGTACTCTTCGAGGCGGGGAAAAAGGTAAGTATAGTGGCCATGGAAATCAAACAATGCAAAGGGGTATTTTGTGTGAAAATTATTGAGTTTATTGGTTGAATCAGGTGAGGTAACATGGACTTCTGGGATATCAGACTCAAGAAATTATTCGTTGACCATGGGCTTGAGACGAGGCAATTTAGGACAATTATGGGTGGCATGATCGACACCATCACACAAAGCACATGGGGGGGGGGGTACACTTTGGAGGATGAGGAGGAGTAGGGTTTGTCAGGGCAACCTTGTCTTTAGATGCCTTGTTGCGAGCTTTGCCCCCTTCACCCAAAGTTGTTACAACAAGAGTAGGTTCCTGTTGAGGTGGCTGAGGCACAAAAGCCAGGGGAGGGGTCATGGGGACCAATTGAAATAGGGTCAATGTACCAGACTGGTATCCCAGGGTCAGGATAGGAAGGGATAAGGCAGCCATAACAGTTACCGAAAATACTCTAGGAGGGGGAGGTAGAAACGGTATGTGACCGGAGGGGTAATGGCCAGGTAGGACAACTACGAGATGGTTAAGGTTAGGAGGAACCATGTTAGGAGGGTAGAGAGGCTCATGGGTACCAACTGTAGATGAAGGGCCTTGAGGAGAAGGTCCTCAAGGCTGAGTCGAGGTGCTAGGAGAAGGTTGCGGAGGGTGGGGCTGCTGACTAGTTGAAGCAGGCCGCTTGAGGGAAACCCGAGATGATTGCATCATGTAAACATTCGATGACATACATTTCGTCCCTAAATTTCATTTCAAATTGACATAAGTGCAAGGTGTGTCAAAACAGATTTTTAACAAGGAACAAAGGGTGGTCATTGAGTTTTTCCTCTCACTCAAATTCATATACCTTACACCCTCACTCATTCACCTGTAAAAACTGCCATTCCATTACCCTCTTCCAAATCAATTTCATATCAGTGCTATGGAAATGAAAATGAGAAATCAAATGTCAATGAGGGAGAGGGAAATAATGAATCAAGCAGTGAAGAAGAAGGAAATGAGGGGGTTGATGCAAATGAGGAATCAAGCAGTGAATAAAAGAGCATTGAAGGCTGTGAGCCAAATGTTAATGAAGAAGAAAACAATGAAGAAGAGGTTAGTGAGGCACATATCAATAAGGCAGAAAGCAGAAATGATGATGGAAAAAGGTCAAAAAGCCAAGATATTAGTGAGGCAAAGGTAAATGAAGAAGAAATCAGTGATGACAATGGGACAAAGAGTGATGATGACAATGGGTCAAGGAGCCATGAAGAAAGCAGTAAGGCTGCTAACAATGAAGCCTATGAAAAAAATGTTGGGACCAAGGAGGTTAAAGACAAAGAAAACCTTGAAAAACTGGCTGATGCATCCATACAGGCATCCCAAACACCATCAGCAAGGTAAATTCAGATTTTGGCAACTTTTTGAAAATTTTGGTTTTTTAACTGATTTGGAGGGCCAAAGGCGCAGTGCCACTGGCGCTATGCTATTTTTTGGGGAAACTTTTTGAGTACTGGCTTATATTTTCTGAATCCTTATGCCAAGGACATCATCCACCAAAAAATTTAGATCATTTGGAGTAGAACTGGTACTCCAAAAGTGCCAAAAACACCCAAAAAATCACCTTTCTGCCCTATTTTTAGAGCTGGCATTGCACCCTGAGCAGTCTTGGGATATTGCGTTTTTGGGAAGGAAAATGGACACCAAATGGAAAACCAGAAGAATTTTTGGAAAGTAGACTTGACAATATTTCCAATGAGCTATCATGGAGCTCATTTGGACACCGAGAAGGCCTCCAAAACTTAGCTACAAGATGACTTATTTTTCTGGCCTTGGCGTTGCGCCCTTGGCCTTGGCGTTGCACCCTTGCCTAGTTATAAGGAAACTGGTCCTTTAAATCCAGTCGGAGCCACCATCCCAAACGGAAAAGGAGCTGTCTTAAGGTCCCGACCGGGTGGTTTTCCCCCAATGTTTGAAGCAGAGATTTTCTAGGCTTCAACACCTCCAAAGTAAAAAAAAGACACAAATTTATGGAAAAATATATTTTCAAGGAATTTTAGCATTTATGATGTACTTATGAAATTTTGGAAACCCTATTTAGGGTTTTGGTCCTCCTTGATAGTTAAATACTGCATTGAGGCCTCATTGTACATGTTGGTTGATTGTGGAGAAAAACCTCATAGACTTTGAGTTGTGAGGATTTTTTAGTTTTGGAGCATTGTGAAGGTTTTGAACTGAATATCAATGAGACAAGCACTTTGCAGGATTCATGAACATTGCTAATGGTGATGTATTTCTCATTTTGGTCTTTTTATCTTATTTTTTACATATTGTGTCATATTTCTCTTGCAATAGAATAGAAATTTTAGCTTAAGGTATGTTTTCAAAAGCACATTAAGTCTGTCTGCTTCTCTTGCTCTCATGTTTTCCTATGCTAGGTAAGTTTAGATATTTCTTAGTTGCTCTCTAATCCCACTTAACTCATTTATCTCAATAAGGATTTAATGGAGTCCGTGCCAAAGTAGTTTATGGTTAGCCCTACCCTTTGGAATCACTTAAACATTTTTTTTGAGGTCTTTTCTTCAAATTTTTGCTAAATAGGGTTTTACTGAAGAGGTTTATGGTTTTTCCTACCCTTTTTTCCATCTTGAATGGTTTCTTTTAAGTTCTTTCTAGTATGATTAAGGAAATTTAGGATTTCCCTGCTTCTTAATCATTACTACATGTTATCTTAAATGTTTTCTTTGCCTAAAGGTGAAATCACTAGAGACATTACAAGTTTATTGCTCTCTAGGGTTTGTTGGATTGTTGTCTTAATGTTTACTTGCTAGGGTTTGGTAAAAGAAGTTTGGTATGCCCTGTCTTTGGTTATTTCTTTATGCTTAGTGATATTAAAGGCCCTTCTTGTTTTAGTATTTGTTAAAGGATTCTTAACTACCCTTTACAGCTACTTTTTTCACAATTTGATGTTCACTTCACTCATATAAGCCTTGAAGATCCATTTAGCTTTGTTAAAATTTCCCTCTGAAACACCCTTAGACCTATTGTTGTACCTTTCCAGACCTTTTTTCAGACTCCATAGCCCAATGGTCTAAGCCTCTCCTACCCTATTTGTTTTGCTTGATAAGAAACCCAACCAAACAAATCAAACAAACAAACCCTAATCCTTATAACTAGCCTAAAATAAAAACCCGAAAATCAATCAAGTTATATCCTTTAAAAAAACATAGAGAGAACCCTCTCTGACTCTAGGAAGGCTAGGTCCTAGGACTCCAAAGATTGGTTTTATTTTACCCTTGTACATTTGGTCTTGCCAATCTAAAAAATTACGGGGACCTAACATAATGGCGATCACGGTGGTACCCTGAGTCAATAATATCCTAAGTATTCCTTAAATACCTCAGAAAACCCAAAAACATCCTTAGATTGTTATTCAGTTGTTGATGGTGGACGACAAGTTCATCCTTAAAACAGTAAGTATCCTCCACTTTGTGACTCCACTGGACTTTAGTAGCCCTATTGACCCCACTAGTTCTCATAGATTCCCCTAGGAATGCAGTAATCAATCCTAATATTACTGATGGTGGACAAAAAATTTGAAATCATCCACCTGAAGACTCCACAACTCTCAATAGACCTAAATAATCCACTGGTAGAAGACTCTAGACTGGTTGAAAAGACGAAGTGACCCTTTTTTGATTAACAAATATGGATTCAAGGATACAACGGAGATATGATCCAATGAATAGATATCATATCCCTGGATTCCCACACAAAATGCCTCAGATAAATTGAGTTTCAAACCCGCTTGTGTTTCAAGATGAAAAATTTGATGACCCCTTGTTGCATCTCATCAAATTTCATATACATGTATGGAGGTTAAAAGTTGAATGGCATGAGGACTGCCTTATGAAAATGTTCATGGAAACATTAGAGGGCAAGGCAAGGGAATGGTATGAAGGCCTGAACCCTGGCACCTTGTTTTCTTAGAAATATTTCCACAAGGTATTTTATGAACATTATAAAGAATATTATTCATCTCTATCATTAGCTGAAAATTGTTGTGATCAATCTCAAGGTCTCATACAATATCTTGTAAACATTGATGAAGATTTGGGAAATTGGCATCCTGAAGATCTATTAGAGGAAATTCATGCATTTCATACTCAAGATAACTATTATGACAACCAAGAGGAGTTGTTTGAGGATGAAATCAATCAGGAAATAAAGGAATATCCACAATATCTCTCTGAAGGGACAAGTGATGATCCACCATCTCTTCTATGTGAGGCTCAAGAAGACATTCAACCTCAGAATCAACCTTCACAAGGGAAAGAGAACTGCTGTAGTTCTATCCAAAGAAAGAGAAAAATGGCTCCTCTTTTAACTGAAGAGGAAATAAATCAGATTCTAAGCATGTAGCCAATCTCTAAACCTTCATATGAATATAACATTTCTATTCATTTTCCTGCTAACCCCAGCTACCACAGATCAAAAATGGATTTGTAGATCAATTCGAGGAGAAACAATCTAATAATACAATATGTATGATTGGTGACATTACTTATATTTATGAGTTTCCAAAGTTTGATCAGTATGATGATGATTTTGTCCTCCAAACAAAAGCTAATCTTGCAGAGCAATCAACAATTGGTTTGTGGGAGGAAGTTCAGTTTCATTAACTTGAAAATAGTAATAAGCCAATACATATCAGCTATGACACTGATGAGGAAATTCTATAAATTTTGAAGTAGGTGAATCATCTCTACCTCTCTATTCTACTTCATTTCAATCCATTAGAAATATTTTTCATATGATTAGAAAACAACAATCTTTCAGTTTTGATGTTGAGGTTGGGGAAGATAATGAACTTCTTGAGCAAGTTGTTAATGAGAAGCCTTCCCCTAAAATGGATGAGGAAGTCATTTGTGACATAGAATTATCCTTAGCTCCAGATTTGTAGCCACCAAGTTCCTTCAAATTTAAAATTACAGATGAAGGCTTGGAAATTGATAATCATAGGAGAGTTGTTGTACTACCTTCTCAAGAAGATTTATTGCCAAAGAATATCCCTTCTCATAAACATGATGGCCTTCACATAGAATTCAGACCACTCAATCAGAACATATCAAGTTTTCTAGAGGAAAAAATTGAAATATATGATGAGGTTGCCAGTATAGATGATCATTAGGAAGAGGTGGAGTTTCTTTCCCAAAGGAATCCCAAGCCTAGCGTAATATTCCAAAAATTGTACACAACAATTTGGAATATTAGATTTTTCTGCTTTCACCTAGGAGAGGAATAAATGGGTAAGGAGGCCCAGGAACAATAAAAATATGAATAATTTCCACCTTATTGAGGAAGGGGATCACCTTAGGAGCTATATTTTACAATTTCAAGTGTGAACAAGTGCAAAATAGATGTGGACAGAGTCAAGTTTGACTAAGTCAACATGCATTCTTGAGGAGGAAGAGATCACCCAAGTAAACTAGCTCAATGAGAGCTGGATTAAAGACCCCTTAGTGTGAAAGGAGGCAATGCAGGTGAACTGGTTCCATTTGACCAAGTCAATAATGCTGCTACAAGAGGAGGGAAGACAACAAGGACAATGCATTTTTGAAGGAGGAATCTTTACTAGGAAGTCACCTCATCATTGTGTGGGGTCCGGGGTGAGGAGGCTCACTAAGGATAAAAATAAGGGCATAGAAGCAAGGAGATCATTCAATATTCATCTATCTTTGGTGTTTTGACTACTTTCATGTTTCAGCTGTTTAGCTGTGGTTGCAACACTGTTTAGTGCTAAGAATTATCATGCGAGAATTCCATCCTCTTATTTGGATCAGCTTGCTTAAGGGATCTAAAGGGAAGGGTTTGAGCTTCAATTTCATCATATTTCTTAGGGAAAATCAGCAATTAACACCTACAGTGTATTTAAATTTAGAAATTGTGTCATTTATGTAGGTGCAGCAGCAGCAGGGTTGAACCCCTGGATTTTGTACTAGTGTTTGGGGAGGAGGTGTTTATTTCCCTCTGGAAAGTATAATAAGGAGGGCCTTTGGCCTTTTTATATATTGATCAGTTATTTTATATTATATTCAGCCATGTAAAATAAATATCTGTAGTAGAATGCGTTATTTTCTGCAATACTTCCTTTTATACATGTGTTTTGTCAGAAACCCTTGCAGGGTTTTCTTATTCCTTGTGTAAAAGAGGTTAAACCTCCATTTCTCTGCTACTTGATTAATATAATATATAGATTAGTCTTATTCCATCATTTTATGTAGAAAAAATCATGGGAATTACACTCCCATGGTCTTCAGAAATTCTTTTGTTGAGAAGTCATGGGATTGGGGTGTTTTTGAGCTATCTTGAGCTAGGGAGATCTGTTTAGTGTAGCTAGATTCATTTTTTTCACCTCTAATTTTTCATGTGAGTTGAATATAATGTATTATAAGGTATCCAAGTCCCATTCCTCACAAATATAGCATTATTTTCTGAAGATAGCTGTTTTACGCCCTATATTGCTGCATTTCCCCACTCGGGAAGGAGGATATAGGCCATATTCTTGTTGAGTTTCTTACATCTGATGGTGAGATGTTATTTTACATATAATGAGCTGATCTAAATTTTAAGGCTCATGATTGGATGAAGCTCCAACTTTGGAATATCTTAAGATATTCCATTTGTTGTAGAAAATCCCAATTTTGGGATATTACAGTGGTATCAAAGCTACCATCTTGGCTCAGCCTATGGATTTCAGATCCAATCAGAAGATAAGAAGAAGAGGAGAAAAAAATTATGGAGAGGATGAGATTACTCTCATCAATTTTAAGATCTAAGAAGAAAGAAGAGAAATGCATTGAAAATCCAAGAGGGTTTCAAGGAGGAGCAAGCTGTAGTGAGACCTCTAGAAGGTTTCAAGAGGAAGAAGTAGATCAATGCGCTTCCTTTTCTCATAGAGGAAGTGAAGAGAAAGAAGACCACTTAGAGCATGAGATCCTGAGTGGATATTTGGCAGAATACAAGTACCAACCTAGGGTTGTCAAAAAGATCCTAAATATTCCTCAGTTTATCCAACTGAGAGAGGGAAGAAGGCCATACAACAGCAGGATGATAAGGAGCAATAGATTCCTATTGTGTACCTTTGATGGATCACCCCTATGTACAACAGAATCTTGGGTGATGAGGTTGAAGGCATTTTTCCTACTACATCCAGTGGTGGAAAAAGAGGCTGTGGAGATCTCAGCGCTGCACTTGGAGGGAGAGGCAAGATCTTGGTGGTTCAGCCATGTAAATCATACAAGGGTGTCTACTCTTGCAGATTTCACTCAAGGAGTAATTAGAAGGTTTGACAATCAGGGATCAAAGGAGGAGGAGTCCTCTTCTCCACCGGAGGAGCCTTGTACTAACGCTGTCACACTCATGGAGGGGCAACCACCTACACCAACAGTTAGGGAAACCATTACATTGGAGGAAGGAGCCCTTACAGCCCTACAAGAGGCTTCCACATCTCATCAAGGTATGGGAGAATTTCCACTTTTTATTATTGCAGCAAATACTTCTAGAAATTGTGGGAATTTGTCTTCATATGACCCAGGGTCAAACATTATTGTTGAGATAGAGCAGTAGGATTGCACTGTGCTGTGCAAGCTTAAATGGTTCAAGGGAAAGATGAACCATAATCATCATGTATCCCTGTTGAGTTGCACACAACCCTTGAGGTTGGAGTGTAATATTTTGAAGGATTTCATGAACTATGTCCACCATATTCCTACAAAAGAACATAGATTCATCTTTGAGATGGAGTATGAGGCAACAACTATATCATTGGAGAGACTATTAATGCTGCTAAACAATAGCAGTGAGGAGGCTTTACCTTTATCACATTTGGATATTTATGGATTCAAGATGGTTATGGACATGAGATCTTCTCTAAGGGATCTCCAAGGAAATGCGTTTTAGCACTTCATAACATGCACAGGAGAAGAACTGGTTGTGGAGGATGGTAGCCCACATTGGGAGAATGCAAAGATGGAGCTTGATGGGAGGCATCCACATGGGGTTGAGTGGTTGTGGGTGGAGAGCAAGAGGCTGGTGAGCCACTTGCAAATTTATGATACAAGGTAGCAAGAGGCAAAGCTGCGTTGGGTACTCTTGAAAGAGTTTGGCCATCATGAGGCATATCCTTTTCCGAAGGGTATGAGGATGGAAGACATTGGGAAGGACACTAACATCATATGGAAGATTAGGGGTTGGATGTATCACGTTTATTTGATCCTCTTCACATCAATCAACATATTTTCACCTCATTATTTGTATGATGGAGGTGTGAGAGGGCAACAAGAGTTATTATTGTTGTGGCTTCTCTTGGGAGAGTATGGGCAGAAATTTCCCCATAGTTTTCATGATATTTTCGGAGAGAAGGAAGGCACATTCATGGTGCAGGGAGGCTACCCTTAAGCATTGGAGGATTATGAGGGGCTTCCATGTAGGAAGAAGATCTTCTCACATAGCAGCATGATGGTGGGTGGATTTGGCATATGGAATGTCAAAGGGAGGAGTCATGGAGCCTTATTACTAAGGCCTACAATGCTATCACATGGGAGTGTGTTCTTATTGATGGAGTGTTCCAAGGAGTTTATGTATCCCTTCTTCTTGCAGATTTTTATGAGGAGATCCTCATGGGGGAACTTATACATGGAACTCACTTTCAGCCTACTCACCATGCATGGTAAGAAATACATTTCTGTACTTGTTGATTACTCTATTGAGTATTTTTATTTTCTCACCATATGTAAGCAGTGCATTGCTCCATAAGAGAGCAAGATCATTCATGGGTTTCATGGTCACTTTAGGGCCAAATTTTGTAAGGTTGATAACCCATTTACACATGAATTTGGGCAAGTGTATTGTTGTTTTGTTTATGTATAGCTGATATACAGTGCTGCTTGCTATCTTATAGTAGATGAGAAAACATATACAGCTGGTAGCTCATTGGAAAACAACTTGCCACATGATGTTCTAAATCAACAGTTGGAAAGACTGCGCTATATCCATCAAGGAGACCATGTGTATCATCCTCACTTGCACATAACCTTCAAAAAATTTCCTATTTGGATGATATATGGTAGTAATGTGCCATTCACTTTGAATGGAATGGTTTTGGCCAACATGATCCATCGTTTTGGAGAGGGATTCTTTGAAGATTCAATATTTCTATTGCCACTTGAGGGAAACTTGTTTGCAGCCCATCTATTCTGCATGAGCTATATAGCCCATGTTCAGATTTTCAGCCCATCTATTCTGCATGAGCTCAAGGTGGAAGGGATCCTTCATGAGTTTCCATCCTGGAGGGTGACTAATTTTGTTTGGTTGATAGCTAGGGGAGGGGAGATTCAAATGGGGATGATGAATCCCAATCTATATCAGCCCTCATGCCTCAAGAGGACGTTCAGAAAACCCATTGTTGCCTCCATGGATGTTTCACTGTCACATGATGTCAGCTATTTGGAATGTTCACCAGAGGACAACGTACACACTTGGGAGGGGCAGCTTGGAGATGTGTTGATGGAACAACACCTTGATATTTGGGGAGTCTTATTAGATGAGGATGCTACAGGGGGAGAAGAGGAGGTTATTCAATCCTATCCTTGCAGTTGCTTGAGGACAAGAAACATTTGAGAGGGGAGGATTGTAATATTCCAAAAATTGTACACAACAATTTGGAATATTAGATTTTTGCTGCGTTCACCTAGGAGAGGAATAAATGGGTAAGGAGGACCATGAACAATAAAAATATGAATAATTTACACCTTAGTGAGGAAGGGGATCACCTTAGGAGCTGGATTTTACACTTTCAGGTGTGAACAAGGGAAAAATAGATGTGGACAGAGTCAAGTTTGACTAAGTCAACAAGCATTCTTGAGGAGGAAGAGATCACCCAAGTAAACTAGCTCAATGTGAACAAGGATCAGCCTAGACAAACATATGAGAGCTAGATTAAAGACACCTTAGTGTGAAAGGAGAAAATTTAGGTGAAATAGTTCCAATTGACCAAGTCAACAACGCTGCTACAAGAGGAGGGAAGACAACAAGGACATCGCAATTTTGAAGGAGGAATCTTTACTAGGAAGTCACCTCATCATTGTGTGGGGTTCGGGGTGAGGAGGCTCACTAAGGATAAGAAAAAGGGCTTAGAAGCAAGGATATCATTCAATATTCATATATCTTTGATATTTTGACTACTTGCATGCTTTAGCTATTTAGATGTGGTTGCAGCACCGTTTAGTGCCAAGAATTCTCATGTGGGAATTCCATCCTCTTCTTTGGATCAACTTGCTTAAGGGATCTAAAGGGAAGGGTTTGAGCTTCAATTTAATCATATGGATTAGGTCCAATCATCCATTAACACCTACAACATAGTTACCTTTAGAAACTGCGTCATTTATGTAGGTGCAGCAGTAGCAGGGTTGAACCCCTGGATTTTGTACTAGTGTTTGGGGAAGAGGTGTTTATTTCCCTTCGGAAAGTCTAATAAGGAGGGCCTTTGGCCATTTTATATATTGATCAGTTATTTTATATTATATTCAGCCATTTAAAATACAGAGCTGCAATAGACTACGTTATTTTTTGCAGTACTGCCTTTTATACATGTGTTTTTCCAGAAACCCTTGTCGGGTTGTCTTATTCCTTGTGTAAAAGAGGTTAAACCTCCATTTATATGCTACTTGATTAATATAATCTCTAGATTAGTCTTATTCCATAATTTTATTTATAAAACCTCATGGGAATTACGCTCTTATGGTCTTCAGAAATTCTGTTGTTGAGAAGTCATGGGATTGGGGTGTTTTTGAGCTATCTTGAGATGGGAAGATCGGTTTAGTGTAGCTAGATTCATTTGTTTCACCTCTGATTCTACATGTGAGTTTTATATAATTTATTCTAAGGGATCCAAGTCCCATTCCTCATAGATATAGCATTATTTTCTGAAGACAGTTGTTTTATTCCATATATTGCTGCATTTCCCCACTCGGGAAGCAGGATATAGGCCATATTCTTGCTGAGGTTCTTACATTTTCTGGTGAGATGTTCTTTACATCTAATGAGCTGATCTAAATTTTCAGGCTCATGATTGGCTGAAGCTCCAACTTTGGAATATCTTAAGATATTCCATTTGTTGTAGAAAATCCCAATTTTGGGATATTACACCTAGCCAAGTGGAGGAAGGAGTAGTCCATAATGAAGCTTATTTCTCAAATCCTCTAAGCTAGGTATTGTTTCAAGATCCATTTTATTTTTTCTTAGAGGCATGTAAAAGAGGAACATGCTATGTCAAGAATAGTTTGTTGCATAGTATAAAGGAGATCTTGAGCACTGCTGTTCAAAAACAAGTGAGAGGGGAATGGCCTTATTGTTGTTTCAACGTACTCAAAGAGCTGAAAAAATATCACTCATGGAATCATATACTTGATTGGTTATATTCAAAAAGGGAGTTCACCAAATGAATATATATCATATGTTAGTTAGATTAGGATATATAGGTATGCAAATAAGCTCAACACTATGAGCATCTTTCTAGCTTTAATTTCATATTGTTTTGTCAGAAAAATGAAAACAAAAAAATAGAGAAAAGAAGAAAAAGAGGGCAAGAAAAAAGAATAGGTATAGCCCCATACCAAAAAAGAGTATTGCTAAAAGTGTGCAAGCCTAAATGCCACTACCTTTGAGGAAAAAAAAAGGTCTTGTTCAGTCATCTAGCCTAATCATGACTGGACATGTTTTAAATTTCTGTTGATAGGTTAGTGAAAGAAGACTTGTCAAACCATTTAAGCTTGGCTTGTCAATAGATTAGATTAGGAAAAGATGCCGGTTCCCAAAGCATAAATATGAACCAAAGGAGAATGAGATGGATGCATAACCAATTTTGAATCAAAGCCCTCATGTTTTCTAGTTTTTGATTGTACAAAAGTAATGTTTGTGCGCAGCTTGTCCAAATGCCACAACCCATGGAAAATTAGATTGCTTAATCGTGGTTTGGTCCTATTTTAAATTTCATGTCAGTAGGTTAGAGAATAAAGTTTTTCAAACAGCTTAATCTTGACAGATGAGTACACTAGGTAGAGAATAAGAGAGTTCATTAGCCTAATCTGAACTCTTGGAAGTGATAAGGGTACAAGTAGATATTTTTTTTTATGCTTTCAAAAGAAAAGAATGTTAAGGGTTTTCTAGTCCAAGTGCACCCAAAAGAAGAAAAAATGTTAGGAAAAATAAGATGGGTAGGTAGAACTGAGATTGAAGCAATCATGTTTTCAGATTTTATAATATCATAGCTTCAAGAGAACATCAAAAAATGAAGGAAGAGGGATCTGCCAAGTACAAGTAAGGTACTAGTCTTCAAAACTCAGAGATATGAACTCTGAGGTCCTGGAAACCTCTTGAAAAGGAGCTACCCTCTCCAAGTGAAGTCACTGTTAGTCATCAATAATTTTTACTATTTGTAGATGACTAAATATTGGTTCTAGATTTGTAAAAACAAAATTCCCTGAATATCATGAGTTTTAGAAATCTCACTGCCTTCAGTATCCTTATAGAAATTTTTTTATTATCCTACCATTTTTTCATTCCATGGTCACCCTGCCACTCCTAAAGGAGTCCTTATGGGCTTGTGCCACTCATCTCCATCCTTTTTCCCACATGTAACCTCATTACTTTGTTTTTCCCTTGCCCATGACTCCACTTTCCATCTAGGGTTACCTATAAGCCTATTCCTTCCCATATTCACCAGGTTCCTCAAGCATTGATAGTCTCAAAACTATCTCTGTAGAATCTTTAGATAAATCAAGTACATTGGGTTTTGGATCTTCAATACACCACGTTGTCAATACTCTGTTTTTACACTTGAAGACTCCAAGCCAATTTTAAGTCAAAGACCAGGTCAAAGAATCCTCCCACTAGGTCAATTAGGGTTTCATATGTTCCAAGGTCATCATTGATGTTTCAGACATTGTGTTTATTTATTAGAATCTGGTTTAGAGGTATTGGAATAATGAGACATGGTTACTCAAGAAAATATCTGAAAGTCTCCAAAGAAGACTACATTGTCAAACTCAGGTTCTGCAAGAAGTAAACGCAAACTTTGACACTTTTGCAGAAGTGTTAAAAGGTCTATCAACAGAAAGTTGGTGAGGTAGGAGGTATGCTCCTAAATGAAGACATCTTGCAGCAAAGAAGATAGGAAACAAGTTGGTCTTAAGGAAAACTAGGGTTTTTCACTTGATAGTCCAACAGAGTGCCAACACAATTATCAATTGTAGAAATGGCACAATAGAAGGTAAAGGAGGAGTTGAACTCCATGATGATAGCAAAGGAATATTCTGAATATGCCACTGCGATCAGATTCCATAATTGTAAAAGGTGAGTGTATCATGCCTCAAAGAGTAAAAGTGTGAAGAGTATCAATAAGAGAAGGCCATGTTAGTGTTTTCAGGCACCTACAAATTAGAAGTGTCAAAGAAGGTAAAAACATGGTTAAAACTCCATAATACAAACAAAAAAACGTTTTAAAAGTGTTGCTATGAGAAATCCTCTCAAAGATGTTTAAAGATCTTGCCATGACTAAATGAGAAAAAAATATGAGTTGAGTTTCAAGGTGGGAACAAAAGGGGTTTTGAAGATGCTGCCTTGTGTTTGAGTCCCAAAGGTGTCAAAATCATTTTTTCATGCCTCCAAGAACTGTGGGAAAAGTCAAACTCATCATTTCAGTAACCCGAATTCAAAACAATGTAAAAGGTTAGTGAGAAAAGGTGAAAGGTTGAGTTGAATTTCACAATGAAAACCATGAAGGATTTTGAAGATGCTATTATGTGAAATCATCACAGAATCATCAAAATGAACTTATTAAATCTCAAGGGAGTAAAAGCAAAGCCAAGACAGTGTTTTTAGTCACCTGCAAGGCAAAAGTAAAAAAATATTGGTGAAGAGGGAAAAGAAGGTTCAACACAGTAGGAAGTGGGTTTCAAAGACTAAATTAAACTTCATCTACCCATCAAGCCCATCTAACACTTCAAGACATTCATTGTTTCCTTGTAGAGAACTAGAAATTTCAAAGGGAGAGGAAATTATGAATTTTTAAGCCGAAATTGGGCAAAGTGTTTTAGCACTGCGCCCTCAGGTTGGCGCTGCGCCCCTGGAAACCGACACTGCATGTTTGGCAAGTTTTCCCCATGTTTTTTACACAGGCGCTACGCGCCTAGGAGGTGGCGTTGCGCCTTTGCCCGAACCAACCCCCAACTTACCTTCGGCGCTGCACACTTGGCCTAGGTGCTGCGCACTTGGCTAGGATGGCCTCCTATACCCTACAAACACTCAAATCAACTCAAATTTTCTCCAAGACATCACCAAGGTTTTCAAGCACTAGTAGGGGTAAGTACAACTCATCAAGCCCTTCTTCAAGCATTTTTAGTGATTTATAATTAAAGGAAATTAAAGACCTTAAGAAGGAACCCTATATTTGAACTTAAAAACATTCTTTGAATATTCCTTCATCTGCATGCAAAGGGAAGTCAGTTATAAACAAAGAGATCACATTGTTGGATGTTTCCCATTCACCTAAGCTGTCCCTAAATTTCATTTCAAATTGACATAAGTGCAAGGTGTGTCAAAACAGAGTTTTAACAAGAAAAAAGGGTGGTCATTGAAATTTTCCTCTCACTCATATTCATATACCTTACACCCTCACTCATTCACCTCATTCGCTTGTAAAAAATGCCATTCCATTACCCTCTTCCAAATCGGTTTCATATCAGTGATAGGGAAATGAAAATGAGCAATCAAATGTCAATGAGGGAGAGGTAAATAATGAATCAAGCAGTGAATAAGAAGAAGAAAATGAGGGGGCTGATGCAAATGAGGAATCATGCAGTGAATAAAAGAGCACTGAAGATTGTGAGGCAAATGTTAATGAAGAAGAAAAAAATAAAGAAGAGGTTAATGAGGCACATATAAAGAAGGAAGAGAGTATAAATGAAGATGGAAAAAGGCCAGAAAGGCAAGATATTAGTAAGGCAAAGGTAAATGAAGAAGAAATCAGTGATGGAAGTGGGACAAAGAGTGATGATGATAGTGGGTCAAGGAGCCATGAAGAAAGCAGTAAGGCTGCTAACAATGGAGCCTATGAAAAATATGGGGGGACCAAGGAGGTTAAAGACAAAGAAAACCTTGAAAACCTGGCTGATACATCCATACAAGCATCCCAAACACCATGAGCAAGGAAAATTCAAATTTTGGGAACTTTTTGAAATTTTTAATTTTTTGACTGATTTGGAGGGCCAAAGGTGCAATGCCACTGGTGCTGCGATATTTTTTGGGGCACATTTTTGAGGAGTGGCTTAAAATTTTGGAATCCTTAGCCAAGGAAATTATCCACAAAAAATTTCAGATCATTTGGAGTAGAACTGGTACTCCAAAAGTGCCAAAAACACCCAAAAAATCACCTTTCTACCCTATTTTCAGAGCTGGTGCTACGCCCTGAGCAGTCGTGGGAGATTGCGTTTTTGGGCAGGAAAATGGACACCAAGAAGAAATCCAAAAGCATTTTTGGAAAGTATACTTGAAAATATTTCCAATGAGCTATCATGGAGCTCATTTGGACACTGGGAAGGCCTCCAAAACTCAGCTGCAAGATGACCTATTTTTCTAATGCAGGTGCTATGCCTTTGGCCTTGGCATTGCGCCCTTGCCTGCAAAGTCAAAAAAAGACACAAATTTACGGAAAAAGATATTTTCGAGCACTTTTGAGGCAAATCACTCCTAGTTAGCTCATAATTTATGTTTGAAGTTATTTTTCATTTATTACATTAGATATTTTGTGCCTTGGGCCTTGCATGGTCTCAATGGACAAATTTGGCATTTATGATGTATTTATGACATTTTGGAAACCCTAGTTAGAGTTTTGGTCCTCCTTGCTAGTTAAATACTACATTGAGGCCTCATTGTACATGTTGGTTGATTGTGGAGAAAAACCTCATAGACTTTGAGTTGTGAGGAGTTTTTGGTTTTGGAGCATTGTGAAGGTTTTGAACTGAATATAAATGAGACAAGCACTTTGCAGTATTCATGAACATGGATAATGGTGATGTATTTATCATTTTTTTCTTGTTATCTTATGTTTTACATATTGTGTCATCTTTCTCTTGAAATAGAATAGAAATTTTAGCTTCAGGTATGCTGTCAAAAGCACATTAAGTCTGTTTGCTTCTCTTGCTCTCATTTTTTCCTCTGCTAGGTCAGTTTAGAGAATTCTTAGTTTCTCTCTAATCCCACTTAGCTCATTTATCTCAATAATGATTTAATGGAGTCAGTGCCAAAGTAGTTTATGGTTATCCATGCCCTTTGGAATCACTTAAACATTGTTTTTGAGGTCTTTTCATTAATGTATTGCTAAATAGGGTTTGAATGAAGAGGTTTATGGTTCGCCCTGCCCTTTTTTCCATATTGAATGGTTGCTTTGAAGTTATTTGTAGTATGATTAAGGAAATTTAGGAGTTCCCTAATTCTTGATCATTACTACATGTTATCTTAAATGTTTTCTTTTCCTGAAGGTGAAATCACTAGAGACGTTACAAGTTTATTGCTCTCTAGGGTTTTCTAGATTGTTGCCTTAATGTTTACTTGCTAGGGTTTGGTCAAATAAGTATGGTATGCCCTGTCTTTGGTTATTTCTTTATGCTTAGTGATCTTAAAGGCCCTTATTGTTGTAGTATTTGTTAAAGGATTCTTAACTTCCCTTCACACCTACTTTGTTCACAATTTAATGTTCACTTCACTCATATAAGCCTTGAATATCCATTTAGCTTTGTTAAACTTGCCCTCCGAAGTGCCCTTGACCTATTGTTGTACCGTTCCAAACCTTTTGCAGACTCCATAGACCAATGGTATAAGCCACTCCTACCCTATCTTTTCTACTCGACAAGCAACCCAACCAAACAAATCAAACAAATCAAACAAACAAACCCTAATCCTTATAACTAGCCTAAAATCAAAACGCTAAAATCAATCAAGTTATATCCTTAACACAAACATAGAGAGAGCCCTCTCCGAGTCCAAGAAGGCTAGGTCCTAGGACTCCAAATATTGGTCTGATGTTTCCCTTATACATTTGGTCTTGCCAATCTAACAAATTATGGTGACCTAACAAGTGGAAGGGGCCAACTCAAGAGATCCAAGTTGCTTCCAAACCGAAGTGGACATCGCACAGGTGGATGAACCCTCATCAATGATACAATGGGAGACATGGGAATTCGGGATCTTGACGGGGATTTGGAAGGTGATGGAAGTATGAACGGAAGGATGCTCTAACTGGTCAACATCAAAGATGATCAAACGATCATCTAAAGGATCCACAATGCCCATGGCAGTTAGTAGATATTTTCACTATGAAGGGCACGACTGGAGGAGTTCCAGTGTTGAGATGGTAGTAGGAGATTGTGCCAAATCATCTACTATATTATACGAATGGGAAGCTTTGCTAGAAGCAATTTTTTGGCGTAATGGTCCTTTAGGGATCTTGGTCTGAACCTCTGCCTTAGGTTGAGGGATCTATAAAGGACCATTGGTTGTCGAAATAGGCTCTGTGGAAATCGAAGAAGGGGGCTTAAGGGCAGACATAGTGGGAGGCTTGTTGTACTAATGGGACTGAGTTTTAAGGTTGAGGTCAACGGTAATGGGTTGGTCAGAGTTCATCATGAGAATTTGGTAATCAGAGGTACCAGATGGAGGAGGTTGAGTGGCCGCCTGACCTTCAAGGGGTTGGGTAGCCATGAATCCTTGCTAAGGGAAAGGATTGGTAAACACATCCGGCTGGATAGGTGCAGCATTGGAAAGAACCGAAGGGGAGGCTTGCTGTCCTCACGATGCTGCTTGAGTCTCCCACATCTGATGCATCTAAGGTAAAAGAGGACAATCGTGGGTGTAGTGACCATAGACACCACAAAAAGAAAAATGCTTATTCCTGCGAACAAGCCTGTCCTACTTGGGCTGAGTGCCCTATTGCTGGTTAGCAGTGTTAGGTGTATTCCCTTGGGGATTAGGTCCTAGATTACCAGGGCAGATTGATTTTGGTTGCCTTTCCTCTTCTTTTAAGAAGTAGGAGGATTAGTCACGCCTTGCTGTGCATACACTTGCCCCTAGGGGGTGGTGGCTACTGTTGCGGGTGTTGAGAAGGTAAGGGAGGCGAGGGTGCTAATGTTGGAAGAGATGGATTACCAGGTTGTGGATACAGATAATAAGGAGGTTGGGAAACATTGTGGTAAAAAGGTTGGGAAAAAGAAGGAGGCATGTCGTATCCTGGATACATGATACTGGGAGGGGGAAAAGTGCTGGAGGAGTTGGCCCCTCCTTGAGGGAAACCATAACCCATGGGAGGATGAATGTACGCATGAGAAAGGGCTCCAACGATACCTTTGACGGTATGGGATTCCCCCAGTGCGTTGGCACCACCGGGTCTAGGGAGATCAAGCAAGATGGTATAAACAAAACGAGACTGTGCGTAGATCAGGTCATATTTCAACGCAATCTGGAGAGAAGCTTCTTCGGTCTAAAGGAAATGAGATACGACATCTTTGCCGATAGCAGGCAAAAGGGATCTGAGAAAACAGTCCATCTAGACATGGTCTTTGAAGGTAGGGGCTTGACATAGGATCTTTCTTCTCTGCCATTCCTGGACATGATTGGATAGGCGGGTTGTAGACGATTGACATAAAGAGGTCAAAATTTCGGTACTAGTGTTATAATGAAGGGGAAGCTAGAAGTAAGACATAAAATCCTGGGCAAGAGTCGAAAAAGTAGTATGGGAGGAGGAGGCCTGGTCAACATACCACTTAGAAGCTTCTCCAGTAAGCATATGTTGGAGCAAATGAAGACAAACAAAGTCATCGGTGATGGAGTTAGAAGAACACCACATGTGGAAATATCAAACATGGTTGGTAGGATCTTCTCCAGCAAGACCTTCAAACATGGGGATGTCGGAAGGGAGCTTGGTTGGCATAGCAGTCCAACTAGGATCATGGTGTATGGGGTCATTGATCAACTAGTTAAAATTGGGAAGACTGAGGCCTGCAATATAAGTGAGCAAGGGAGCAGCCGGGATAGTTCATGTTGCAGTACCAATAGTAGTATTCCCAGCATTAGGGCTGGGGCTACCACCAGCGTTAGGTCCTGAACAAGACATGGTGAAGGTGATAGGGGGAGAACTAGGGATAGAACTAGAAGGGGAACCCAATGAACCAGAAGTGAAGTCAGAATGGGGACTTGGTGGAGGACTAACTCGAATCCTACGCGGAGGAGTAAGTATTCCTAACGAAAACTGAGGATGAAGGCCAAGAAGTCTCTGAGATAAACACCTTGGGGACGTAATGATGGAATAATAAGCACAGATCACAAAAGGAAGAGAGACCAACAAGGGTAAGGAGGGGAAAAATCAAATGACTACAATGTCGAAACAAGGGCAGAGAGGTGCGGGATCAAATGATTACAATGTTATAGTCTTTGCCTAGTGGTGTAAACCAAGCGCTCTTCACTTAGGGTGTGTGTGCTAATTGTGTTAATTTTAATTTTTAAACCCAGACGTGTGTAGAGAAAATGAAAAAAATGTGTGATGTATAACTGTAAATAAATCTACAAATAACAGTAAAGTAAACTGAATATAACATAAAATAAACAACTAAAGATGCATCAATCTAAACCCAAGGAGGCGGGCTTCCCAACAACTAGTCTATGGGTGGGTAAAAATCTAGTCAAAACACACCGAAATAGCCAATGGATCTAAAGTTAGGAGGGACAATGATCTAAAGGTCAGATATGCTGGAAATAGGTCTAGAAAACAACAAAAAACAAGAGGGAAAAGTGTTGCAAATGAGGTGGCGAAAGGCTACAACCTGAAGGAAAATGGAGAGGACCCTAGAGGAGGACCAAACAAAACTGAAAAGAGGTGTTTTGGATGGATGAATTGTAGAAATTTCTGAAAATTAATTCTTATGCAGAAATTACTTCTATTTATCTAGTTAAGCTTCTCCTACTTATATAAGTTATCAACTGAATAAATTCAAGTTAACATAAAAGAAAAACACATAATAGATATCTACCAATTCAGATCTAGAATAAGCACATGCACACATAGAAAAAGCGACACAGTTATTTCTGGACAAACTATCCTTGGAAAAACCCAATGTGGGAAAACCGGTCTTGGCTACTGGAGGGCTCTATTATTAAGAATATTTCTGAATACAAAAATCTGGGTTCCAAATTTGGAAACCCTATAGAGAAAACTCTAGATCTGCAACACTTGGCTGATCTAAGACCAACAATACTGACTGATCCACACCCTCAAATAGAATTTACAGAACTCACCCAGATCTAGGCCTAGAAACCCCAGATCTTCCATTGAAAGACACTGCGTTAGCCTATGAAGGCCTCCAAATGCTTAGCATTGTCACTGGAAGGGACTGTGTTACCCTAGATTAGGTGACACAATCACTACGCTACCCCTAAGGGTCTCTTCATAACCCCTAAAGGATTTCTTGACAATCACTCGGTCCTTGATGTTGCTGCTGTTGCTTTTGTCTGCTGCTGCTACTACTGCTGTCTGCTTCTACTGCTGCTACCGTCTGCTGCTACTTCCATCTACTGCTGCTGCTACTGCCGTTTGCTACTGCTGCTACTGCTGCTACTGCTGCCTTCCTCTGCACTATATTTCCTGATCTCTTCTCTGCTTCTTGTGTATTCTAGACCCCAAAATCATATCACCCCCTTGATATAAATTCCCCTCTCTGTAGCTAAAACACTTGAGAATTCTTAGCAACCCCCCCCTAGAATCTCAGCTTAGCTTCAGTGCTTTTCCTATGTGTATCTTACAAATGAATCCAAGGCTTTCCTTTATACTTTTCTCGTTGAAAAATCAACGACCAAGATTAAATATTTAATAATGGCTAAGATTAAAATAAAACTTGATCCTTGTGAATTAAGACAATTTCATCACATGTTTAATTAAATTCACTTTAATTATTTTATTTTCCCAAGTTTTAACTTACGAAATACATTAAAATAATTAATTAATTTAATATCTCCTAAACTAGATGAAATTTCCCAAATCCATTTCCGGGTCTTGTAGATCAGGTGAAATCTAGTCATTCCTCAAAATTTGGGACCTAGAGCACAACTGACGCTACCCCAAATACATAAAATCTAAACATTCCCTCTTAGCATCAAGGGTGTGCTCTAGCAATACATCACACTTATGCATTACAAGATTTTGGGCACTGGTTCTGTACTGTTGAAGCTTGGCCTCCTCCCACTCAACTCTGCATTGCTGCTACCATTTTGTACTGTTGCCCATGACTTTGCCACTGCCACTACAACCACTGTACTGCAGATCCCTCTCAATATGTTGCATCTGTGCTGCTCATAACACTGCCACTACTGACCTACTACACTGCAACTTCAATTGTTAAGAGAAACAACTGAATCTCCTGCCCAATTTTTGATAGACAAGTCAGATGGGATGCATCCTCATCACTGAAGCTCCATAGGCTACAGATCTGTGTTGGCATCTAAAGAACGATGCACAAATACAGCTTTGCCTGCCTAATCAGACTTCCTCTGCACTACTGAAGTCACATCAGTTCCTTGTGCCAAAAACTATCACGCTGCTGCTGCACTGCGCTGTCCCTCTGAAGCTCTTTTGTTGCTATAATTCTGCACTACGCTGCTGAAGTCACATGAGCCTCTACGTTGCTACTGCTTCTACGCTGCTACTGCTATGCTCTGTGCTACTCTTCTCAGCCTCCAGATCTACCTCTGCTTATGCCTCATCTGTGATCTATGCACCCACTGCTCCACTTGTCTTGCTACTATCTTAAGTCTGCCATAGCTTGCTTGTGATCCAAGGGATGAGCTGCTCAAGGATCCCGCCTTACTTCCATGTAGCTCCTCTACATGTCCATGTCACCCCACCTCCGTGGTTCATGAGAACTCATGGCTACATCATCTCTTGACCCATCATTTGCGATCGCTGCTTTGGAAGAAGATGCTTCCTTGTCCTTCTTCTTTTATAAACAATGGTTGGAAAAATGTCCCATTTCGCCACATTGGAAGCACTTGATCTTATAAATATTCTTCTTCTTCTTCGATTACTTCTTTGATGCCAAGGCTGCATCTTCCTCCTCTTCCTTCTTAACCTTGCTCAAAACAGGGCTATGCTGCTTCTTGGTGAACCTTCGTAGTTCTTCTTGCTGCAGGATCGACCACAAGCTGTCCCAATATGGAAGGTCCACTTTGCCCAAGATAATTTGGACAAAGGTTTCCCACTCATCTGTGACTGCATTGAGGGCAGTCCTGAATATCACTGCATCATCTATATTTTCACCCATTGCAGTCAACTGATCCCTGATTGACTGTAATCTAAATAGGAAATGCTCGATGTCTTCTCCCTTGGTCATCATGAATGACTTCATTTGGGCCTCCAACAACATCTTTCTTTGGACTGATTTTCCCTCATATAGGGAATTCAAGGCCTTCCACATCTCATTAACTGTCCTCTTCTCAGTTATGTGTGGCACATTATGATCCTTGATACTGTCCATTAATGCCACTTGGCATGCCTAACAGTTTCTCTATGCTTCCGTAGGAGATCCGCATCTGTCGGTGTGGCCAGTGTCTGCTCTACATGGTCTCTTAGACCGTATGCCTCTAGGACAATCAGGATCCTAGCTTTCCATGCTGAAATTTTGAGAGGCCATCTAGCCTATCCTGATCACGTAGTCCATGAGAATCCATCTGCTCAGAATGTGTTGGAGCTCCTCTTATCTATGCTAGAGATCTTGGATCTAGGGTCCTTTTCGAATTGGGAACCCTCTGCTCCCTCTGACACTTGATTTCCCTCTTTGGAAATCTACCAAATCAACTATGATTCAACTTCTTCTTTGATCTTCTGACCAAACTGCATGTTTCCATTGGAAATAAAATATCTGAGAAACTGATCTCTTCCCAAACTTTTCCACTTGTGCTAAGGTTAAAAATCTCAAACTTCAGAAGTTTAACCCAACTAGCTCTTCTGAATTTTTGCAACTTTTCTACAAGATTTTTCTGGATTTGACAGATTCAGATCTGAATCACATTGGCTGGCTTAAGACCCAATCAATTTTGTTTCTGAGCTACCTCTGCACAGTAATTGCGTGGGCTTGCTAGGACACAATGCTGGATAACGTCACCCTTCCCTTTGCATGAATATCCTCCTGAGAACTACGCTGTCCTTTCAGATCTTCTTTTCTGCTGCCTTTCCAACTGCTTTTTGTAGTAGATCCTTCAGATGCTTCAGCTGATGACCCTTCTAGATCTGCAATTTCTCTGATACCATGTAGAAATGTCTAAATCTTAATTCTTATGCAGAAATTATTTCTTTAATCCGATTAAGCTTCTCCTACTTATACAAGTTATCAACTGAATAAATTCAAGTTAACATCAAAGAAAAACGCATAATAGATCTCTACCAATTCAGATCTAGAATAAGCACATGCACACATAGACAAAGTGACATAGTTATTTATGCACAAACTGTCCTAAAAAAAACCCAATGTGGGAAAACTAGTCTCTAGCTGCTGGAGGGCTCTATTATTAAGAATATTTCTGAATACACAACTCTGGGTTCCAGATCTAGAAAACCCTACATAGAAAACTCTATATCTGCAGCACCTGGCTGATCTAAGACCAAAAATATTGACTGATCCACACCCTCAAACGATATTTACAGAACTCATCTAGATCTAGGCCTAGAAACCCTAGATCTGCCCCTGAAAGACACTGCGTCAGCCTCTGAAGGCCTCCAAATGCTCAGCGCTATCATTGGAAGGGACTGCGTTATCCCAGACTAGGTGAAGGAGTCACTACACTGCCCCTAAGTGTCTCTGCGTAATCCCTGAAGGATTTACTGATAATCACGCTATCCTTGTTGATGCTGCTGCTACTGTCGTTTACTGCTGCTACTGCTGCTGCCGTTTGCTGCTGCTACTACTATTGCTGCTACTGATGATGTCGTTTGCTGCTGCTACTGTTGCCTTCCTCTGCGCTATATTTCTTGATCTCTTCTCTGCTTCTTGTGTATTCTAGACCCTGGGATTAGATCATCCCCTTGATCTAAATTCCCCTCTCTGCAGCTGAAACACTTGAGAATTATTGGCAACCCCGCCCTATAATCTCAACTTAGCTTCAGTGCTCTGCCTCTGTGTATCTTACAAATGACCCCAAGCCTTTCCTTTATACTTTTCTCATTGACAAATCAGCGACCAAGAGTAAATCTTTAATCAATGGCTAATATTAAAAGAAATCTTGATCCATGTGAGTTAAGACAATTTCATCACATGTTTAATTAAATTCACTTTAATTATTTTATTTTCCTAAGTTTTAATTTAGGAAATACATTAAAATAATTAATTAATTTAATATCCCCTAAACCAGATGAAATTTCCCAAATCCATTTCTGGGTCTTGTAGATCAGGTGAACTCTAGTCCTTCCTCAAATTTTGGGACCTATAGCACAACCGATGCTACCCCAAATACACAAAATCTCAACATGAATAACCAATTTGAAATGGATCTAAAGGTGCAAGATCATATCTGAAAAATGGCTGAACACAATGAAATCTCAGACGACCTGCTTAAGCTAAACTCCTCCTAGAAAGGTGGAAGTGTACTGAAGCCCTAGGGGGCTAGGTTCTCACTTCGATGTGTAAAACAGAGCAACTACAGGTCCAAAATAGGCAGAGACGGAGGTCAGACAACCCTGAATAGTAGCCTAGAAAAACACAAACAATTATCAGAAAAATTCCCACAAAAAGTATAGGTCGCAGTTTCTGACCTCTTTTCAGTAGAGGTTGCAGGTTTTAGGAAGTTTTCTATGCCATAAAGGTTGAGGTCGCAGGTTTTGGAACAAAAAGTGCGACCTGCACTTCCGACACTCTCGGGAGCAGGTTTTAGAAAAAATGTCGTCTTAGCTGCGACTAATACCTGTCACCTATGCAATAGGTTCAGAAACACACAGATGTTAGAATTTTTGCTGTTTTAGGGTTTTATAGGTTAAAAAAAACATCAAGAAAATCAAAACAAGAAGCTGAAGAAAAACCATAGGGTTTGAAGTGGCTGGTCATGCAGGGATTTGAAAAATGACAGAGGTTGTAATCGTAAACCCTTGTGGAGTCGCTAGTTGTTAGTGTGAATTCAAATCGCAAGCGTACAAAAAAAACTCACTTTAGCTATGCATAAAAAAAAACCCTGACATCAAAGATGACTGCCAATTTCTTTAGATATGAAGTTAGTTGACCAAGATAAATGCTACAAAACCCATATCTATGCAGTAAAAGACATTAAGCAGTAAATAAAAGCAAGAGTTGCTCCATGCATCCAATAGACAAGAAAATAATATTTGTATTTATGACACCTGGGAAGGGAACATAGAAAGATGTTACCAGTCCCCCTCAATGAGATGGGTTATTGTATGTCCTCAACACTTCAGATCTAAGATCTCTCTCTCTCTTGATGGTGTAGAAAACCTAGAAAAAAAATGAAACTCAAAGGGAGTTCACAAGAAAAATGGTATCAAAATATGACAATGATGAAGGATCAAAGTCAGACCAAATGTATAGATCCAGAGTGATCTTTATGCAACAAAAGGTAGTGAGTGAATGGAAAAACCCTTCTATTTATAACAAAATATTGAGTTATTCTAGATATTGGTGCACAATTAAAATATTATTAACCAAATCTAGATCCAACTTTAATGAAATATTTTATTATATTTGTTGGAGGGAAAAATAATTTGAATTTGGTCAAATCCATTTATTTGTAAATAATAAACAAATAAATGATTTATTTATTATTTTAAGGATGTGATTGAGTAATAATTAAATAAATAGTGATTTATTCAATTATTTATAAATGATTTAGTCAAATTTAACAAGGAATATTATTTAAATAATGTTTAAATAATTATTCCTAGAAAATAATAAGATAAATAATGATTTATCTCATTAATTTTCTTGTTTTGGGTTAAATATGACCAGGAATATTAATTAAAATGCTATTTAACTAATTATTCCTTGAGGAAAATCAAACAAATATGGATTTATTCAATATTTCCTCATGGGGTTTCCTGTTTAGACCATAAACAACTTAATAAATTATGGATTACTAAGTTATTTTTCATAGTGAAAACAATTTTACTTAGGGTAAAATTGTTCTTATATGGTGTACTTTGGTCCATCTAATAGTAACAGGTTAGATGACCAAAAAATGGTGTAACAATATTTATCCCTACAGTTGGGGTATTGTGGGGGAGGAAATTTAGGGCTCCTTTGCTTATTTTCCACTTTAGTGAAGCCCTCATTATTGGAGTGGGAGGTGGATTAGGGTTTACATATTCAAATAAAAAATGGAATTTGTGATAGATATGTCCATATTCATTAAATCTATGGAAATAAAAGGGGATGTGTTCATAATCTAGAATTTGTTTCTAGAGCTCATCCTAGTAGTAAATATTAATAGATTCTAGGAGTGGTTAAAAATTGTTCATATAAATTCAGATTTTGGCATAGAATATATACTTGGCTTGCTTGGTTGCTTCGAAGACTTTGGTGAAGTGGCCAAAGATGTTGATGATGCTAGTAAGGGTTTATTAATCCCAAAACTCCCATGGCAGTGATTACATCCAGATCTAATTTGGTGCCGCCATGAAGTATTATTTTTCTGGCACAAAACATTCTATCTAGAATTTAAAATATAGCCCTAATGAATTAAAAAAATCGAGGAATACTTGAATACCTGTGTTTGATCCGCTATGTTAGTGAATAAAATAGTAAAGAAACCCTTAGCCCCCAATTCAATCTTTATTAGGCCCTTAGGTTTCCACTTTATATGGACCTAGTGAGAGAGGTATTTTTCTAAAGGACACATGCTAAGAAATTTCCATATGAGCACAAGATCCTACATATATAGCATGTAGAAAATCCACATAGATTAAAATTGATAATGGTAATATGCTAAAACAATAGACTTGAATCTACTCTACCAATAGTGAAAACCAAAAAACGATCACGAAATCATAAAGCATACAAGAGAAACAATTCAATCAACACATTACAGAATGATTTCCTGGGGAAAGCCACAACTAAAAACCCCACTATATGTATATTTCATTAGTTAGAAAATATGAGAAGATTACAATTCTTTCTCCAACCTGAGAAACCTCTGCACTATATCTGTTTGTCTCACTACTTCACAAGCCTGATTTGGTAAATACTTAAACAATTTCCTACCTTCCCAAGCCCCTATTTCCTTAGGTAATTAGCCCCTATTAATTAGTGAAATCCCCATCCAATACTGCAGAATCCATCTAGGGCCTTCCTCTGTTTGTATGCACCACATGTAAAATTTGGATGATTATACAACTCATAGTACACTGCCCTTGAACTCCAATATCAACTGGGTAACTCTCAAGTCTGACATGCATGAACTATTTATGGATGAATCATCAGTTAACCGATTGATCATAGAGTGCATAAATCACTACTAGACCTCTCACTAGTTCCTCTAACAATTAGAACTAGTTAAACTGACTTTAACTCAAATAAAATAAATTAATTAATTTCAATTCAAAATAAACTCAACCATGGCTCCTATTTTGTAGAAACCACTCTACATGACTCAAGTTAGACCCTCAACTCGAATTAACTGAACCAACTATGTCAAAATAACTTATTTAACTCATACAAGTTGTCATGTTATGTGGAATTGCAATTTTATTCTAATTTAATTCAATGGAAAATTAAATTAGAATATTTCTTGGTACCATTTTCAACATTTCTTGTTTCCATTTTCAACACTACCTCTCAACAAGAAAGGAATTCAACTCTATCCCAATCTAGTACCTTTGGAATGTTCTGCATGCAAAAATTCTCACAGGTGTTGTTGCTAATGGAACATTTGAAACTGAGAAGCATCCAAAAAAACAATTGAATCAACTGTGAATAGTATGATGCATCTATTTCCCAAGTCTCTGACTGCTACTAGCTACTGCACTGTCTTCTTAAAACTTCGAGCTGCTGCTGACTCTGCACTGCTGCCAAATTTTCAATGTGCTCCCCAATATATGACCATTGCTAACATTTGCATCTATCACTTTGGCATATGACTACATCAACTGCCACTGATCCATAATGCTATTGTATACTGTGGGCCCCATACCAAGGTAATGATCCATGAGACAAAAGGAATCTCAAGGGACCCTGCCCAAATTTCTCACCTCTTAGGACTATTGCTTCACATCGCCCCACCTCTCTCCTAGAGGTATGGCTACATGTGATCCCTCTTCCCACTTGGATCAAAATCCCCCCCTATTGGAGGTCTATGCTTGAGTGGATGTCTCCACTTGACCTCCTCTCCGCTTCTTCAATTTTGGTTTCTCCACAACCTACTGAGGATGCATGTTGAGAGGTCACTAACATGCTTCCTGTTAACCACTAAGTCTCTAACATTTTCCTTGCTCCTCAAGGCTTTGAATGCATCTTCGACCTCAAGTGCATATAGGTTATTGAATCACATACCAATAGGCTTCACTTGTCCCGTGTCTACGTGTCTAAGGAAAACCTTCCCTTTTCTAAATATAACATCGTAGCCACAATCTTCTAATACCGTGATGAAAACAAGATTCTTCTTTAGTCTTGAAACAAACATCACATCTGTGAGTTTGAGAGGGGAGCTAGAGTCCCTATGAAAAGTAACTGTACCAATACCAATCGCGACATACCTCCAATCATCTCTAAACTCAATGTTCTGCTTGAGGTATTTCTCCTCCAAGTCACTGTAGAGATCTTTATTCCCCGTCATATGGAATGAGGAACCGCTGTCGAGATACCACATGATTCCCATTATAGTGCTTTCCATTCATGTAATGGGAGTGAAATCAAGTGAAAATTGTGAAGCTAGAGCTTCACCTGTTGCTACTACTGCATGCTCCCTCTTGCTTTCCTTCTTATGTAAAAATTTCATGGCATAGTGCCCGAACTTGTGATAGTGAAAACACTTGATGTTGGACAAGTATTTCTTCTTACTCTCATTGCCTTGGGACTTATTTCCCTTGGCTTGTTGACTAATTCAAAATAATCTTCCATTTCTTTGGATGAGGTCCCATATTTGGTGTTCCGCCATATCTCTTCTTGCACTAAGTCAGACCATAAAGACCCCCACTCTGGTAGAGTTTCCCTTCCATTTACAGAATCTTGGTAGCTATGTGAGCTCTTGGGAAGGCCTGGAAGTACTAGGCTCACCAAATCATCTTCAACAGCTGTAAAACCGGAACTTACAATATTATCTTGACATTGGGTAAACTTGGTCAAGTAATTTGGTATTATGTCACCCTTCTCCATCTTGATTTTCCTGAGATTGTCCTTCAGTGCCAAATTTCCATGGTCACTACTATTCTGAAACAAATCTGTCAAGGCCTTCCACATTTCACATGGAGTTTCCTTTCCATGGAGGTTCAAGACAATATGAGCTTGAAATCTTTCCAGTAGAATCCTTCTGTCCTTTGCTACACACTTCTTCCACTCTACTAGATCCTGTGCATCAACTGGAGCTAGTTTTAGAATGTCCTTTTCAATGAACTCCTTCAATCCATTGTGCTCCAAGATTGCCTCCATCTGATCTCTCTAGGAAATGTAATTTGAGCCACCGTCAAGGGCATACTCGAGCCTCATACCATAGAACACCATCCTGATCCTGTAGCCAGCTCTGGAGAAGAGATATGAAAAAATGCATTAGAGGAAATTTCAGCCTAAAAGTGGCCTCCTAAGGAAAAATAACAAAATAATAGTAAAAATAATAAAATAAGAGTTATAAATTTTTAAGGGAAAAGAAGAATTTTTTTTTAAAATTGTATTTTCGGTTTATATCCTTATAGGTTTACTCAAATTTCACATTTAGACACTCATTAGATGCGAAATAAAATTCCACATCCAATGGGCACCCATTAGGCATACTTTTGAGAAGACCCACATTGATAAAATTTTTTAGATACATTAAAAAACGTGTTGAAACACACTTTTTTAACGTATCTGCAATTTTTATCAAGGTGGGTCTTTTAAAAATTATGCATAATGGGTACTCGTTGGATTTGGAATTTTATTTTGCATCCAATGAGTGTCTACACTTGAAATTTGAGTAAACCTATAAGGAGATAAGTAAAAATACAATTAAAAAAAAGTTTTTCTTCTTTTCCCTCCAAAATATTTACACGTACCTCGTTTTAAAATTAAAGCATTTTGATTGGTTTACATATTATGACATGGAAATTACATGAAAATTTCATGCACACTTTTAGGCTGAAATTTCCTCTAATGTTCCTCCTGCAAGTAAAAACTTGTATTCTTCTCTTCTATAGTGATTTCAGCTCTAATACCATGTAGAAAATCCATGTAGATTCAAACTGATAATTGTAATATGCTAAAATAATAGACTTGAATCTACTCTACCAATTGTGGAAACCAATAAACGATCGTGAAATCACAAAGCATACAAGAGAAAGATTTCAATCAACACATTACACAATGATTTCCTGGGGAAAACCACAACTAAAAACCCCTCTATCTATATATTGCATTAGTCATAAAATATGAGAATATTACAATGATTTTCTCCAACGTGAGAAACCTCTGCACTATCTCTATCTCTCTCACTGCTTCACAAGTCTTCTCTGGTCAATAATTAACCAATTTACTGCCTGCCCAAGCCCATATTTCCTTGCATTTTTTCCATTTTTAATTAGACCCTATTAATTAGGGAAATCTCCATCCAATACTGCACAATCCATCTAGGGCCTTCCTATGGTTGCATGCACCACCTGTACAATTTGGATGATTATACAAATGATAGTACACTACTATTGAATTCCAATCTCAACTTGGTAACTCTCAATTCTGACATGCATGAGTTATTTATGGCTGAATCATTAGTTAAATTCTTTATCATAGAGTGCGTAAATCACTACTAGACCTTTCATTAGTTCCTCCAACATTTGGAACTAGTTAAACTGAATTTAACTAAGATAAACTAAATTAATTAATTACAACTCAAAATAAACTCAACCATGAATCCTATTTTGTAGGAACCACTCTACATGACTCAATGTTGGACCCTCAACTCATATTAATTGACCAAATAAGTTAATATAACTTAGTTATCTCGTACAAGTCATCATGTGATGTGGAATTACAATATTATTTTAATTTAATTCAAGGGAAAATTAAATTAGACTATTTCTTGGAGCCATTTTCAACACTGTATATATTCTCTAATGCAACTTGAGTGGACCTAAAATTTGGGGTCTATTACACCTTTTTGCAGGTAGCTTCTGGGCCTCTGTTTTTGATGCAGGAGCATCATGGTTCCAAAAATTTGTACATTTAGTAGAATCTAGGGGGTCTTGTGTTTTTTCAAAAGAGTTGGTTTTCCTAAGTATTTAATTAATATAATTTTCAATATTTTGAGTGATTTAGGTGAGACATTTAGAATAGGATTTAATTAAATATTGAGAGGCATATTTGTAAATGTTCTCGAATGTAGGAGAACATGAGTGATTGATGAGTGATTGGTGTGGATTCATATATTCTGAAATATTGTAAATCTTAGATTAGAAAGTAGTTCATGATTTATGGAGGATCCTTAGGATTTAGTTGAATGTTGAGATCCTCACGGGATAAAGAAGAGATTTTAGGAATTAATTAAGGACTTAGCGGATTTAAAGATTTTGTTAAGTAACCTATGGATCAGAACCAGAATTGGTTACAGAACCTTTTGTATATAATTGTAAAGCCTCCAAGGCACAAACAGTAGAAAAAAGAAGATATTATTAGAGATAAATTTAATTGTAATCCTACAGGGATATACAAAGAGAAAGGAATAGAAAAGGACCATGTAAAGGTAGATTAGGCCAAGCCATATTGTAAATAGATTTGCTCGAATTTGTACATTTCTTTGTTTAATGAGAAATAGAATTCCATTTTGACTGTGTGTCATTTTTGTTATGTGCTGAGTGATCCATAATAGAAAGAATTCGATATCATTAACAAATTATAGATGATTGTATAAGTATTTCTGAGTGATAAAGGACTTATAACTGGGCAGAATCTGGGTGATTCCAATCTGGGAATTAATTATTTGAGAATAAAGCTTATGGAAGTAAACTTGTACAGATAAATAATGTACAGGTCGAGTAATTCTGATTCGGAAAATAAGACAGAAAGTGCTATGTATTCAAGTGAGATGGTGTAATTATTATCTAAATAATAAATAGTAACAAGCTCAGGAGAGATAGCGTTGAAGAACTCCGAATAAACCCAAGAGGAGTAGCAGGAAGAAAATAGAGCATTAGAGAAGCATAAAGTAGAGGAATCAATGAAGGCAGAGAAAAAATAGAGATTTCCAAAGAGGTGAATGGATGAAAAGGGTTAAATCGCAAAATCGAAGTTGTAAGATTTGAATGGCAGAGATCAGCACGGGCAGAAATAAAGGCGAGAGATTAAACGACGAAGACTACAGCACAAGGAAAAGTTTGAAAGTTCCATCTGTGGATGTGTGTTAGTGTGGCGCAACATCGCACATCGGAGATTTTAGAAGTTATGTTAAGGAGTTCACATGGTATGTTAAATAGTTTGCGATGCGATGCAGGTGGATCGCGAGTTCGCACATCATAGATTTTAGAGAACATCGTTAAGGCTTCACAAGGTAAAAGGTTTTGTTTACCATGCGATAAAGAGTTGCCACATGTTAGCATGACGCTTTAGTGCATATCACATATGATAAAGGATAATGTTAAGGAGAAAAAGTAAATCCATGAAACTCTGATTTGAGGTAAGTTACAGATTATGCGATGTGATGTCGTCGTCACAACTCCGCATCAGTAATTTTAATGTTTAGCACAGATGTTATTTTTTATGTTTTATGACAGATGATATCGTATGTTCTCTGAACTGTGATATTGTTTGGGGTTGTACATTGTGATAAGTCAAGGAGTTTTTGCAGATATTTGCGACCAATGTTGAAGTGTTTTCGTATGTATGTGGGCCATAACCCACAGGTTTGAGGTAATTATGTAATGTGAAGCTGTGTTGGAAATAAGGTAAGGTGATGGTGCGATAATGCATGGAGGTAAAGATTTACCAAAGAGCCACTTATGGTTTTAAAGCTTCCGTGTGCATTTGATGAATGACAAAGTTTAAAGTGTTTAATTGTGGGGTTAATTCCTCTAATCCTACATCTTTGGTTATATGCGGCCTTATGGTTGCATCATTTGGTATTGGAGCGAGTAAAATCTCTTTCGAAGGAGAAACCAGAACAAGCAGAGTTTTGATGATGATGACAGAGTTAAACTATGTAGAAGACATTGATAGCAGAGTAGAATGAGATTCAACGTGACTGTGGATAAGAGGATAAGAAGTTAGATTATAAATATGAAAATGTGGAGAGAAGTGCAAGGAAAAAGTCAGATAGTAATATCTAACAAAGAGATGATTATTTTCTTGAGAAATGTTATCACCAAATTGATATTGATTGGCTGCTTATAAATCAAATCAATGTAACTCTTTCAAATCACTTCTAACTGAATATTAGCCTCTTCAGTTTGAGAGAGCTCTCTCAAAGGGGGTTTATGATTTTGAATAAGGATAATACTAGATGGCTAACTCTATGAATTGTAACTTGGTTTTGTATGATTGTAGGTTGAAAAAGGAAGGATTTCTACCATTAGGCTATGGGGTCAACATCAATACTCTTAGTGATAGTGGTTCTTCACATGGAAGCTGAGGCAGATAGAGGTTTTTAACAAAGATAATTCATACACATAACATAAGGAAAACACAGTGATTTCATCCCTAAAGGAAGTCAGAGCATAATATTATGAATTCTGAGTAATTGGTGATAAAATCCACTGCAAGTGATTAGACATAAAGATACAAAGAAATAACACATCAAAAAACTCATGAGAATCTTAGATCTGGAAGTAGAATGTCATTGTATATTACTGACAATGGACAAAAACATACAAGAAGAAATTTGGTGCAATATTCTCCAACCTTTTGCTCTTCGATGTTTAGTCTATAAATATACATTATTTACAATATAGATGATCTACCTGGCTAGATAGATCTCCGAATTCTACTCTGACACCTATCATAACTGAAACCACTAACTTGAAACAAAAAAATGACAGCTATCCTTTAAAGAAAACAAACTCCTAATATGATTCTATCTCCTATTTATTATATTCGTTCATCCTATCATTCAAAAAATTACATAATGGTTACATAATGAATTTCACATGCTCGAAGGAAAAAACACCATAATTCACCACCACTTTACATCTTCAAAACACCCCTAGATCTGTAGAACATAATCCTGCTTTTTGGGGATGGATGACCTTCAATTTAAACGTTGTTTTGACTGATGATCTGGCTATGTAGAACTACTTTTGAGCCATGAATCTCTCTTGGTATGGTCCGCTGACATGTTTGAGGTCTCCAACTGGAAAATGTGTTGTTGAGATTCTCAAAATTCTTCAAAAATCTCCTCACTACGAAACAAGGTAGTTTAGGCAGTTTCGTAGTGAGTTTTAGTAGCGTATGAACACTTTCTTTTTTATCTATCTCTTTGACTCCTTTACTGTTACAAAACATTTATATGCCAAGACACCTTGAAAACAATCAATATCCCTTCATAAAACTTGAAAAAATGAGTTTTAAAGAAAAAATGCACCTACAGGGATTTTCGTAGCGTATTTTTGGCCTCAAGCCTGAGGTACGCTATGAGAGTGTCCAAAAAACCAGAATTTGCTGAGTTTAAGGTTTTCTTCAAAAAATGTTCTCCAGATGCAGAATTTGGATTCTCTGCATGTTATGAACCTCATCAAACATATTCCATCTCAATTTTTTACTCCTGTGATGTTTCATCTTCATTTACAATGAATTGGTTGATGGGCTCTTCTACCAATGTCATCTTCAACCCTTTCTTTTCTAACTCCATTTGAATCAAATCCAATTTCTCCTGAAGATCTTCCACTTTGGTATTTTAATGCTCTGTTTTTGGATTGTAAGTGCAATTTCATCCTCCTAACATGTTTAACCTCCCCTCTTAGTGGCTGAGTCCATTTCATCAACTTTTCTGTATTGTCCAAGGTTTTTGAAACACTTGTGACTTGTTCTTCCCACATTTTCCTCATTTTTTCAAATTGAACCTTCTCAGCTCTGTGTTTCTTTTCCTCCAAATTCAAAACTGATATCTCTTTACCTTCCTCCTTCAACTGCTCTTTAAGGGTTTCAATTTTATATTTTTCCATCATTTTCTCTTTACCCTTTCTTTGCTTGATAACCAGTTCCTCCTTTGCTAGTGAAGACAAATCAATGATTCTTGTTTCCTGGATAGCTTCATTGATTTTATCAGTCTATTTTATTTCCATGACCTTCCTTGCATGTCTGGTGATTGGCTTCCTAGGTTGAAAAATGAAACCAATGTAGAAATTAGCTGAATAAATCACTTATTCAATGAAGATTAACCCGATCATACATCAATTTCGAATTGCATGCATAACACATAACCCTCTTCTACAATTAATTGTCACATGCGGAAATAATATAGAAGCAATCGCACATCAAATCAATCACACATTAACTCGGTATGTATGGGGAAAGCCTATAGCTGAAAACCCCCCAGCTATTGTGTATATTATAATGGAGAAATCATGTAACAATCATAGTACAAAAACTCTTCACAAGCTCTCATGCACTGCCTCCCATGCTACACACTATCAAGCTAGATCTAGCAAATCACTTGCTCCAATCCTTAGCCACTTGATAGCCAACCTTGATTGCGTATTTTAATGCTAGGTGATAGCCTCCTTATATAGATAAACCACCAGCCTAAACTTTGCAATACTCATAGCTTACTCCACCTATCTATGTGTTGCAAATAGCAACAGTATAGTCACAACTGGTAGCTAACTCTACCCTTTCATCTATCTCTTTCACTGGTCTTCACTGAACTGATCATGCACTGTAGTGAACTGAAGTGTTCTTGAGTTGACTAATGAGTTAATATTTAGTAAATTAAATATTATTTAATTTACTCCACTCATATCTAGTTGATTAGCTAGATAACTAATCCCAACTAGTTCAACTGAAATAAATAGAACATAACTCCACTACTTGTCCCGTTAACTCCTCCAAAACTTCTGCCACTGAAGTCTAACTGAAGTAAACCATGCAAGATGCCATCAAACCCTAGGAACCACGTGATTCCTTGTGTCTGTTGCATGAGCCACCTCCATGACTCAAACTGAAGTGCGCCAAGAGAGTAAACTGCTGTTTATAGTCAAAATATTATTAAGGGTAAATAATATTTGACTTCCATATTTTTAGGAGATCAGTCTAAAAATAGTCTGGGTCCTAAAAAATAGGGTCTCATCTGTTTTTACCGACATGTCGCATCCATCAAGAATCTCCAAGTAGAATTCCCAAATTATGCTCCGTATGTCTAAAAATAGACATAGTCTAAAAATAGACTTTGCGCCAGAATTTGCCTGCGGGCCCACTTAGTGAAGGCGACTTCATTTCACTAAGCTCCATCATCTTGCTGCATTCTCAACACTCCCTCTCGGCAAGATATGGATTATCTGCAACCCCTATCCTGCCTCTGTGGAATTCGAACTTGCTCCTGGTGAGCGCCTTCGTCAGGATGTCGGCATCCTGATCCTCCGTGGGAACATATGAAAGCATCATGATTCTCCGCTGAACACAATCTCTGATATGATGGTACCTGATGTCGATGTGTTTGGACCTGTCATGAAATACTGGATTAGCCGAGAGTTTAATGCAACTCTGGTTATCACAGTAGATCACTGTAGGCTCCAAATGCAACCCGAACAATCCAATGAGGATCTTCCTCATCCAAATAGCCTCGCATGCAGCCAAGCTAGCTGCCATGTACTCGGCCTCAGCTGAACTGAGTGCCACGGATCTGCACTTCTGCGTACCGAAGCTTCTTTGTCGACCCAATGCGAAAACTCCTCCAGGAGAGTGCTTTAGGTACGCTTGGACTCTGCCCAATCTGCATCAGTGAAACCAGAAAGCTTCACTCCATCCTCCTGTCTGTACCATAGACCATATCCCGATGTGCCTCTGATATAGCGCAATACATGCTTGCCCGGCTTCCAAAAGAGCTTGGTAGGCTTAACCATAGCTTGCGAAAGCTGGTTAACTGCATAGCATATATCGGGTCGTGTATTGACCAGATACATAAGCGACCCCCACCAACTGTCGATAGACAGTGGCATCCACTACCTCCGCTGAAGTAGCATCCTCCTTCCTCCAACCACCAGGAAGAGGAGTGTCAACAGGCTTGCAGCCTTGCATGTTGAACCTCTCCAGAATCTCCCGGGCATACTTTCCCTGAGAAACAAACAGTCCTCCACTGCGTTGCCAAATCTCCAATCCCAGGAAATAATGAAGGATGCCCAGGTCCTTCATCTCAAACTCTCGTGCAAGATCCTCCTTGCATGAAAGTATCAACTGCTCGTCGCCAGTCAAAATCAGATCATCTACATACAGTACGATGATCAACGGCTTCCCCTCCACCACAATCTGGTACAGGTTTGGATCCGCCTCACTCTTGGAGAATCCAAGCCCGGTGAAGTAGCTGTCTATCCGAGTGTACCAAGCACGAGGTGCTTGCTTCAGCCCGTA